>PVJH01005290.1:0-114017 GCA_004026705.1 Nesogale talazaci | reverse complement strand
AGTGCTTCAATTCTTGAGGGCCGCTGAATAGTCCTCTGTAGAGCAATCCAGGCTATCTGGTTACAGGCCGCAAACGGCAGAGCAACAGTCACCAACAGTCACCAACTGTCTCCAACAGTCAGCCAGATAACAGAGTCCAACAGTCCCCAGCTCAAGAGATGTATATCCCAGAAGCGTGGCGAAGTAGTGCTTGAAGGATTCTCAACCCACAGTGACACAGTCCACGATTAGGTGTCCCACAGGTAGTGTTGCTTGAAGGTCGAGGCACAGGACCAACAAGGCCGCTCTCTAGTCCGAAGATCAGGAAACAACAACAGAGAGAGAGGGGTCGGGACTTTGAAGCACTTCCTGTATCTGCCCTTCAATTCATCCTGCGTGTTCATTGGCTGTGCCGTCACAACAGATCCACCAATCTTCTGTGGCCATGTTGGCATAACAAACCTACCCATCACAGATGTTTATTTAGGAGTTAACTAGGTAAGTTGGCTATAATGTTCAGCTTTATTTTGTACTCCTGTTTTCTTTTTTTATAAATCATTTTATTGGGGGTTCATACAACTCCCATCATGATCAAGGCATACGTCAATTGTATGCATACCACATTTGCACACCTGTTGCCATCATCACCCCTGAAACATCCTCCCTCCATGTCAGCCCCCAGTACCAGATCCCCATATTTCCCCTTCCTCTGTTCTTCTCCTCTCTATGAATCCTTAATAATTTACAAATTGTTTTTACTTTTTCATATCACACTCTGTCTGATGTGTCCCTTCATCGACTTTTCCGCTGTCTGTACTCCAGAGAGGTCATATAGATCCCTGCAATTGGTTCTCCCCTTCCACTCCTCCCTCCCTTCACCCTCCCGGTATCACTGCTCCCACCACTGGTCCCGAAGGAATCATCTATCCTGAATTCCCCATGTCAACTAGGCTCTAGTTTACTCATATTTTCAATGATAAGATAACCTTGCGTGTCCTTGCCTTGAAAACCCAGCATGACCAAGAGATGGCATACGATACGTGGAGCTGATGCATTTTTCATGAAGATGGTTGTCACGTGACTTCGAGTTGGCTCTAACCCACAGCAACACTATGCATAGCAAAACGAAACACCGGATGGCCCTGCCATGCCTGAACTCATTGGGATAGCCACTGTGCCAAGCCATCTACTTGACTGTCTTCCTCTTTCAATGTTCCTCCATTTTACCAAGCATGATGCCCTTCTCCAGGGACTGGTCTCTCCTCCCAACGTGTCTAAAGTCTGTCTGATGACGTGTTGCCATCCTTGCCCCTAAAAAGCAAGGATGGGTCACCTTCTGGCTGTTGGGTTACCTTTTGGCTGCAATTCTTCCAAACCAGATAGGTTTGTCCTTTTAGCCATCCACGGTGTATTAGTCTGCGTAGACTAGAGAAACAAATTCATAGACACTCATATGGATATAAGGGAAAGGTTTATATATCAGAGGAATGGAACATTGAGAAAACATCCCAACTCAGTCCAGTCCAAGGTCATAAATCCAATATTAGCCCATATGTCCAATACCAGTCTGTAAAGTCTCCCTCCAACTCACAAAGTCACAGGCCAGTGGGTGCAGAGTCTTGTGTATCCAGCTGGGGTAGAGGCATCGTGACACTGACAGGGGTTGCCTCATGGCTCCTCATTTCCAGGACCCAGGGTCCATCAGCAGTATTCATTGGTGGTAGAAGCATCTCAGCACTGGCAGGGGTCTCTCTGTGGCTTTTCCGGCCCTAGAGACCTGATTCCATTAGGGAAAGACCATGTGGCTTCTCCTCTGGTTCCTCCATTTTCTAGGAATCAGGATGGATCAGCATGCTGTCATCTTGTCAGTAGTTCATCTTATTAAATGGCTTTTATTTATTTTTTACAAATCATTTTATTGGGGGCTTGTACAACTCTTACCCTAATCCATCCATCCATCCATCCATCCATCCATCCATCCATCCATCCATCCATTAATTGTGTTCAGCACATTTGTTGCCATCATCATTTTCAAAACATTTTATTTCTACTTGAGCCCTTAGTTTAGCTTCTCATTTTTCCCCTTTCCTCCACCACCCTCCCTCATGAACCCTTGGTCATTTATAGATTATTATTATTTTGTTATGTGTTACACTGACAATATCTCTCTTCACCCACTTTTCTGTTGTCTGTCTCCTTCCAGGGGAATCTCTATGTAGATCATTGTGATCAGTATCCCCTTTCTCCCTAAACCTTCCCCATTGCCCCCCTGATATAGCTACTTTCCATCTTGGTCCTGAGGGGTTTATGTGCCCTGGATTCTCTGTTTCTAGCTCTGATCTGTACCTATATACATGTTCTGGTCTAGCCGGATTTGTAAGGTAGAATTAGGGTCATGACAGTGGGTGGGTGAGGGGAGGGAGCATTAAAGAACTTAAGTGAAATTGTATGTTTCAAGGGAAGTTGTATGGTTCATTGTTGCTATACTGCATCCTGACTGGGTTGTCTCCTCCCCGTGACCCTTCTGTAAGGGGATGCTCAGTTGCTTACCAATGGGTTTTAGGTCTCTGTATTCTCCTTCATTCCTAATGATATGCGTTTTTGTTCTGGGTCTTTGATGCCTAATACCTGATCCTATGGACACCTTTTGATCACGCAGACTGGTGTGCTTCTGCTGCTTCCATTATTTCAGTTTCAGATTTTCAGTGTGTATTTCCCTTTTGGTTTTCTATTCCAGGTCAATGCACATTTCATAGTATTCGGCTTTTTCTTCTCCAGATGCCTTTTCAATTTTTCTATTCAGCTCTTCAACTTCACTCTCTATTCCATTTATGCTCACTATACAATTAAGAGGAAGGACCAGAGTCTCTTCTGAAAGCTCCATTGATCTTTTCTCTCTTTCCTGTCTTTTTAAAGATTTTTTGCCTTCTTTATGAATGATGGCCTCGATGTCTTCCCAAAGCTCATTGGGTCGCCCGTCCTTAGGGTTCAATGTGTCAAATCTGTTCTTGAGATGATCTTGAAATTCAGGTAGGTTAGAACTCAAGGTTGTATTTTGGCTTTCATGGACTTGTTTTTAATTTTCTTTGTCTCTATATTGAACTTACATATTAGTTTAAGTATATTAAGTGGCCCATGGTTTCAAAGTGCTGACCTTCTAGTTAGTAGCCCAATGCATACCCATTACACCCAAAGAGCTCCAAAGGTCCATATAAAGGGATATACACTATGTGATACTAAATATCCTTCATTCAGATAAAAGGAACAAAAAGCTACCTATAAACAATAAAAATAATAAAAAAATCTAGAAGCACCCCCCCACCCAAAATAAAAATGGATCCTGTTTTGTAAAAACAAAACAATTGAGTAAGTAGATTGTGAAGAGAACTATTTTGGGGGGTAGTCTAGGGGAATATATTGATTTAAAAAGTTAGATGTGGGGACGGTGGGAAGATGACAGCCAGATTGGAAGCTCATGCCCAGAGCTCCTGGAGCTCGGTGAGTGGGGGTGACTCAGAGAAGGGTAGGGTTCTCAAATTGGGTTTTGTGACTCCAGGAAAGCTCCGAGTCCTCCTCTGATACAGGAGCAGACACAATCCTCACTCCCGTTCTCCCCACAGATTCCAGCACAGACCACAGACGCTGCCGTAACTTAGTGCCAGCGGAATCCAGGGCCTGTCCTCCCCACCCCAGAGTGCCCACCTCAGGGGACACTCCACACGACCCGCACCTCTCGCGCCCCACCCCCAGAGACTCCTGTATCCCTATCAGAACGGCGGCACTCCTCACAGTTGCTGGCACTCCCCATAGACATTGTTGGTTCAGTGTGCCCGCCCCGCAACCAGTGGCAGAGAGGTCCGCATTACATTGTGGCCTGGGCAAACAGCCAGCCAGTCCTCCCCACCCCAGGGTGCCAGAGGATTTTTTTTCCCACCTATCTGTGGCAAGAGCCCCTAGCCAGGAACAAATCACCCAATCCCCAATCCACTCCCAAACCCACTCCCCTGCACTCGGCCAACAAGATCCATCAGATCTGCAATGGTCCAGCTGCAAACAGTTCCTGAGGAAAGCTATAATATAAGACCAGCTTCCCAAAGAGAGACCCCAGGTCCACAAAACACCAAGGAAAATGCCACCTAATTCAAATAAATCAAACAAAAACCAGCTAACTGCTTCCACAGTATCAAGAAAAGAGAAACTAAATCCGACGCAAGAAGACCAGCTGGACCTAACAGCAGTCACAGAAAATGTGGAGATTGATCAACCACAAAAGGAAATCTTCACTATATTGCTAACACATATGCAGCTCTTAAGCGACACATGAAAGAAGAATTGATACAGGAGATAAAGGCCACGCACCAAAGGGAAATCCAAGAACTGAAGAGTGAGCTAACAAAAACTAATAGTAAGCTCTCAGATTTCTCCCAGAGAATGGAGGAGGCAGAGAACAGGACAAGTGACCTAGAGGACTCGCAAGTAGAAATAAATAAATGGGAGAAAAAAAAATCTAGCAAGTCTATGAGAAAAGCAGAAGAAAATATTAGAAGCCTGGCTGATAATATGAAAAGAAACAACATTAGAATTATCCGTTAGCCAGAGGATGAGGGACAAAGAAAACCAACATCCAAAATAGTGAGGGAATGCTTAGAGGAAAACTTCCCTAGCTTAATGAATGAAAACTAGATAACCATACAGGAGACTGAAGGAACACCAGCTAGACTAAACCCCAAGAAGGAAACACCAGGACATATAGTTGTTAAACTATCCAATTATGAGGAAAAAGAGAAAATTAAGAGAGCAGCTAGGGAAAAACGAGCAATCACATACAAAGGCAAAAGATAAGAATATGCTCGGACCTATCAATGGAAACTATGAAGAAGAGGAGCAAGTGGAGCAGCATGTTCTGAAAATTGCAGGAAAACCATGCAAATCCAAGAATACTCTATCTAGCCAAATTATCTATCAAAATTGATGGAGAAGTAAGAGTCTTTCCAGACAAGGAAAATCTCAGAGCATATGCCAAAAGGAACCCAGCCCTACAAAAGATCCTCACTGACCCACCGGGGGAGAACAACAACCACAGAATGAATCTACCCAGAGACAATCAAAGGGAAAGCAGTTTCCAAGAAAACTCTGGCTCAGAGATGGAAGAAAGGCAAGAACGAACCACAAACAGACATTAACACAACCCATGGAAATAGAAAAACACCCAATCCAAGAGCGATAAAATGACAACACAGAGTGCACAGATAGATGTAATAACCCTAAATATCAATGGATTGAATTCAGAACTTAAGAGACAGAGATTAGTAGGCTTAGAAAACACATCCCCTCAATCTGCTGCCTATAGGACAGACATCTTAAGATCTCAGAAAAAAATATATATATTGAGAATCAAAGGCTGGAGAAAAGTATACCAGGCAAATAGCAATTCCAAAAAAGTAGCGATAGCAATCCTAATCTCAGATAAAATTGACCTCGAAGTGCAAACCATAATAAGAGACAAAGAGGGACACTATATAATGCTTAAGGGAAGGGTAGACAATGATCCAATAAGCATTTTAAATATATATATTCCCCAAATGAGAGACCAGCAGAATATGTAAACCAAATACTTCATATGTAAACCATATACTTCATATAGCCTCAACAATTATAATGGGTGATTCCAACACACCACTCTCTGAGAAAGACAGATCACAGGGAAAGAAACTCAACAAGGAGGCAAGAGACCTAACCACTATAATTAGACAATTTGATTTGGTGAATATCTACAGAGATTTTCATCCAAATGGAAGACATTCACATTCTTTACATCCCCACATGGATTTTTTTCAAAACTAGACCACATGCTGGGACATAAGGAGAATCTACATAAATTTAAGCACATCGATATCATACAGAACTCACTCTCAGACCACTCTGCCATAAGGTTGAAAATCAACAAAAGGAAGGTGAGGAAAACTAGAGAAAACAGTTGGAGAATGAATAATTCTCTATTGCAAAAGGAGAGCGTACTGGCCAAGGTCACAGATGAAATTAAAAAATTTATAGAAACCAATGAGAATGAAAGCACGACATACCAAAACTTATGGGACACAGCAAAGGCAGCCTTAAGAGGAAGTGTCATTGCAATACAGGCACACCTGAAAAAGGAAGAGCGTCTCAACTGATACGTTGACACAGAATTTACAACAACTAGAGCAGAGTCAGCAGGATAATCCCACTAATAGCAAAAGAAAAGAAATAATAAAAATCAGGACTGAGATTCAGGAGAGGGAATATAAGAAAACAATGGAAAAAATTAATAGTGCTAAAAGTTGGTTCTTTGAAATTATTAACAAAATTGATAAGCCATTGGTAGACGTAACCAAAGAAAGGATAGAGAAAATTTCCATAGCAAGAATAAGAGATGAAAGAGGGGACATCACAACTGACCATATTGAAATCAAAAGAATAATCACACAGTACTACAAAGATCTATACTCCAATGAACTCAACAACTTGGAAGACATGGACAAATTCTTGGAAAAGCAATCTCTACCTAGATTGTCTCCAATGGACGTCAAGAATCTCAACAGATCCATAACAATAGAAGAAATAGTCAAGGTTATCAAGGAACTACCAACAAAAAAATCACCTGGACCAGGTGGCTTTACAGGAGAATTTTGTCAAGCATTCAGGGAAGAATGGACACCAACCCTACACAAGCTCTTCTAAAGCATAGAAAAAGATGGCAAAATCCCAAACTCCTCCTATGAAGCTAGTATAACACTGATACCCAAACCAGGCAAGGATCTCACAAGAATTGAGAACTATAGACCAATATCCCTAATGAATATCGATGCAAAAATCCTTAATAAAATACTGGCCAATAGAATACAAAAGTATATAAAACAAATAATTCACCATGAACAAGTGGGGTTCATACCTGGAATGCAGGGGTGGTTTAACATACGAAAGACCATTAGTATCATTCACCATATTGACAGGAAAAATTATAAGAATAACATGATTATATCAATAGATGCCGAAAAGCCATTTGACAATATTAAATACCAATTCATGTTTAAGACACTCAAGAAGATAGGAATAGTAGGAAAATTTCTCAAGACAATACAAGCTATATATGAAAAACCAACAGCCAATGTGATAGTCAATGGAGAAAAGACAAACACAATCCCACTGAAAAAGGGGACTAGACAAGGATGTCCTTTGTCCCCACTCTTATTCAATATCATACTGGAGGTTTTAGTTAACAGCATAAGGCAAAGAAAAGACATAGAAGGTATACACCTAGGGAAGGAAGAGGTGAAATTATAATTAATTGCAGATGATATGATTCTATATATGGAAAACCCCAAAAGCTCCACAAAGGGATTACTGGAAACAATAGAGGAGTATGGCAGAGTGGCAGGATACAAGATCAACAATCAGAAGTCAATTGGTCTGCTGTACACATCAGATAAGCTCACAGAAGAGGAGATAAAAAAGAGGTACCCTTCACAATAGCCAAGCACAAATTGAAATATATAGAGATATACCTGACAAAAAGAACAAAAGATCTATATGAGGAAAATTATAGAACACTATTACAAGAAACCAAGAATGACTTCAAGAAATGAAAAAATACCCCATGCTCGTGGATCGGAAGACTCAATGTAGTAAAGATGACAGTTCTACCTAAGGCACTATATAAGTTCAATGCAATACCGATACAAGTACCATCATCCTTCTTCAAAGAAATGGAAAACATGATTACCAACTTCATATGGAGACGGAAGAAGCCCAGAATTAGTAGAGAACTCCTCAAGAAAAAGGACATTGTGGGAGGGCTTGCCTTACCTGACTTTCGCACATACTATCTAGCTACAGTGGTCATTGGCATAATGATAGATACTCAGACCAATGGAAAAGAACTGAAAATCCAGGAATAAAAACACCAGCATACAGACAACTCATCTTTGATAAAGGCCCCAAAAGTATCAAATGGGAAACAGATGCGCTTTTCAAGTGGTACTGGAAAAAATGGACATCTACCTGTAGAAAAATGAAGCAAGACCCTTACCTCACTCCAAGCACTAGAATAAATTCAAGGTGGATCACAGACCTTAAAGTAAAACCCCAAACTATTAGGGCAATCAATGAGGGAATAGGGACCAACCTGAGAACACTGGCACAGGGATTACATAGGCTATCAGAAATAGGGAAGGACATAAACACAGAGCAGGCTCAAATAGACAAATGGGATATACTGAAGAAAAAGCACCTGTGCACATCGAAAGAATTCACTAAGAGAGTAATAAGAGAGCAGACAGACTGGGAAAACATCTTTAGCAAAGACAAATCAGATAAAGGCCTTATTACTAAAATCTACGATATCCTGATAGCTTCCAAAAAGAAGAAAACTAAATGCCCCTTGAGGAGGTGGGCAAAGGAGTTAAAATCAGAGTGGCCAATAAATATATGAGAAAATGTTCCCGGCCATAAGAGAAATGCAAATCAAAACAACAATGAGATGCCACCTAACACCCTCAAGGATAGCCCAATTAAAAAAGTCAGAAAGTAACAAATGCTGAAGAGGCTGTGGGGAGATAGGGTCGATTATCCACTGCTGGTGGACCTGCAGGTATGTACAGCCACTATGGAGATCAATTTGGAGATATCTAAAACGGGCGGAAATTGCGCTACCATATGAACCAGCAATTCCCCTGCTGGGCATATACCCAGAAGAGACAAGCAACAATCCACGACCAGAGATCTGTGCTCCAATGTTCATCGCAGCAGAGTTCACAATCACAAGGAGTTGGAAGCAATCCATATTCCCATCAATAGACGAATGGATTAAAAAGCTATGGTACATACATACAATGGAGTACTATGCATCGCTGAAAAGCAGGGATGAACGCATGAAGCATGTCACTGCATGGGAAGAACTGGAGGAAATTATGCTAAGTGAAGTTAGCCAAGGGCAAAAGGACATGTACAATGTGAATCCGCTGAGGTAAGCATGATAATAATTTTAAAATTGGAAAGGACATTGGGAAAAATTATATAGAAAAAATTCTGGGAGAAGGCCCAAGTAATATGGCAGGGGCTAGATCAAATCTAAGGCTACATATGGTAGCCAACTAGTGGGGAGAGGCGAGGGGGACAGATGGCGATGTGTAGAAAGGGAATGGGGCACTAAACCATCAAAGGGGGGGCGTATTGCTTATATCTTCACAGGGAAAGAGGGACCAAACTTAAACCTGGAGACCCAGCATGTGAATGCAGCTCTACAGCATGGAGTGGAGAACCAGTGGAGGGACCTGAGAACACAACCCCAACCCCAACTATAGGGGCAGCCACCTCTCTACCAGAGGAATTTGCCTTGAAGGCCAGCACTGAAGCTGAAGCTTGGGTAGTGAGACATGCCTGACCAGAGCACATGAGAACAAATGAAAACAGAGGAAGAGAGAATGACATGCATCCTGGCCCACCGAGCCGTCACGACGATATTCCCACTCAGAACAGCTAATGCACAAAGATTACTATATGGCTGGCCCCACTATGAAATATGGCTACCCTTGCTGACCCAAGTCCTATCGGGGCCAGGGTGAAGAAACAGGGTCAAGATTATACCCTGTCGGACACAACCACACCAATGCAAAACACTAAGAGTGTGCAACAGAGTGTGGAGTTCCAGATGGAGCGCCAAGGATATACTTTGGGGCCAGTGTAGGGCACCCCATCTGACTCCACCAGGGGACATTCCTGGAGGTCAACTATAGACCTTGAAATTTATACAGGTTTTTATGTTGATATTATTTTTATTATTCTTTTACATATATGTATATCACATTGAGGGTTTTTCTTGCTGTTGTTATCATTGTTTCATTTGCTTCGGTTCCTTCATTTTAGGAGGCCCCCCTTTTTTTGTACATATTGTTACCTCTGTAAGACAGGCTGGACAAAGAATCTGGAGGCGAAAATGACAGGACTGATGGTTGCGGGGTAGGGGACATGGGAGAGGGGGAGGAGGGGGAAAGGAGGTGATGTTGACCAGCCCAGGAAAAAGGGAATAACAATTGATACAAAATCAGTGACAAGGTGGGTGACAGAAGTCTGATAGAGATTAATTAAGACTAATATAACAGAGAGAAAATACTGAAATTCAATGGAGGTTGAGCGTGATAGTGGAACAAGAGAGAAGCAAATGGAAATAGAGGAAGGAAGGATAATGGGCATTTTTAGAGGTTCAAATACAGGTATGTACATAGGTGCATATATTTATAAGTGATGATGGGGAAATAGATCAACATGCATACTTATAGGGTTAGTAGTAGACAACAGATGGGCATTGGACCTCCACTCAAGTACTGCCTCAGTGCAAGAACACTTTGTTCTATTAAATTGGCATTCCAAGATGCTTACCTTTCTGACACAACTACTGAATACAAATGTGTGCATAAGCAAAGGTGGTGAAGAAAGCTGATGGTGCCCGGCTACCAAAAGAGGTAGTGTCTGGGGGTCTTAAAGGCTTGAAAAGTAAACAAGTCATCATCTAGCTCAGAAGCAACAAAGCCTACATGGGAGAAGCACACCAGCTTGTGGGATCATGAGGTGTAAAAGGGATTAGATATCAGGCTTCAAGAACTAAAAATCATAATATTGCGTGCTCACCTTCCTGATATGATCACTGAAGACAAATATATGCATAAGCTAATGTGGTGAAGAAAGTGGATGGTGCCCGGCTATCAAAAGATATAACATCTGGGGTCTTAAGGGCTTGAGTAAACAAGCAGCCATTCAGCTCAGAAGCAACAAAACCCGCATGGAAGAAGCACACCAGCCGATGTGATCACGAGGTGGTGAAGGGATCCAGTGTCAGGCATCAAAGAGCTAAAATTATATCATTATTAATGGGGGGGAAGTACAGATTGGGGACCCAAAGCCCATCAATAGGTGAAGCGACATCCTCTTGTAGAGGGGTTGCAAGGAGGAAATGAGCCAGTTAAGATACAGGGTAGTAGCAATGAATTATGTAACTTTCTTCTATTTCTTTTTGTTTGTTTGTTTTTGGGGCATCACTGCCTTCTGGTGGTGGTAGTAGGAGGCCCAGTCTTGCTGCTGGATTTGAACCTCCAACCCAGTGGGTCGCAGTTCTGCACACAACCACTACACAACCGGGGCTCAGCCCCCCTCTATTTCTTAAATGCTGCCTCGCACCCACTATCATGATCTCAATCCTACCACATAAATCCAGATAGACCAGGAAATGTACAGTGAAGTTGGAAACATGGGAGATTTAGGATAGATCATTCCTCAAGACTAGTAATAGGAGTGGTAATACCAGGAGGATGGAGGGTTGGTGGAATAGAAAGGGAGAACCAATTTCAGGGATCTACATGTAGCCTCCTCTCTGGGCCACAGACAACAGGGAAGTGAGTGTTGGGACACATTGTACAGTGTACAGGATGAAAATAATGACAATTTGTAAATGACTAAGGGTTCATGGGGGAGAGGAGGGGAAGAAGGGAAATATAGGGAGCTGACACTGGGGGCCTGGATGGAGGGAGGATGTTTTGGGGGTGATGATGGCAATAAGTGTGTAAATGTGACCTGCATACAATTGATGTATGTATGGATTGTGATGGGAGTTGTATGAGCCCCCAATTAAATGATTCATTTTAAAAAAAGTTAGAAGTGATGGCTAGTGTTTATGTGCTTAGCTGTCATATGCTGTAAATCCCTTTTTTTTGGACAGAGAAAGTTACATCTACAGAGGTTGAAGAATCTCTTTGTGGACTTGGCTCTTAGCCCCCCAAAATGGCTGATTCCATCCAGAGACACTGGAGGAGCCCTGGTGTTTCAGTGTTTATGCATTAGGCTGATAGCTGCAGGGTCAAAATCACCAGCAGTTTTGAGTGTGAAAGATGAGACTTTCTATTCCCATAAAAAGTTACAGCCTTGGGAACTGATAGAGGCAGTTCTACCCTGACCTATAAGGTCATTGAGTCAGCATCAATTCAGTGATGACGAGCTTGGTTTGAGTAATTTGGACAGAGGCCTCGGCAATTTACTTTGCACAATTCGGTGACGGAACCACGGTTCTATTCTGACCATGTGCGGTCACCCTGAATGGGAATCAGTGGCACACGGTTTGCTCCACAAAGGCTGAAGGCCCCCCTGGATGCTTCTTTTATCACGTACAACAGAGTGCTGCATGGCTACTAACAGCCGAATTCAGAAGCGCCTTCTTGAGATGAGCCCATAGGAGAAAATGGAAAGAGGTAAAGACAGTGCGAAGAAACCACGGTTGAGGTTTCTGGGGGCAGCCATTGTCCCGTGGAGATGTCCCTAGTGTCAGTGAGGTCTCATGTGCATTCTGCCAGTGCATTCCAGAGGCAGGTGCTTGACCTTGGTGGTGTCCTCGGCTGGGACCATGAGTCTCCTTTCATTCCTAAGCATTTCCAAAGCCTCAGTGTTCTTCAATTCCCATGAGTTCCGTAATACTCAATAGCCTGTCCACAAATCCATTTGCTGACTAACTTATCTACAGTACATTTCGATTTTTTACATCCAATAACCCTAAATATGTGGCCTGCGAGATGTGTATGTCACATACAAATGTTGAGTCTATATAATTTCAGGATGATATTTACTATCACGAGCGTATTATGAGAGGTAAAATGTGGATGTGGGGGACAGCATCCTTTTTCTATGAGCTGTTCAGGAAACTTGGCACCCTGTCAAAATAATCTCTGGAATATCAAAAGGAAAATGGGAAGAAGTAAAGATGAACAACATGGGGATGAAATATAGTCTAGAACAGTGGTTCTCAACCTATGGGTTGCTACCCCTTTGAGGGTCGAATGACCCTTTCACGGAAGTTGCCTGATTCACAACAGAAGTAAAATTACAGTTATGAATTGTCAATGAAAATAATTTTATGGTTGGGGGTCATTACAGTATGAGAAACTGTATTAAAGGGTTGCGGCATTAGGAAGGTTGAGAACTACTGGACTAGAATGTCATCTGTCCTTTTATGCAATTGCCTTTTTTACATCTATGTCTTGTGGCCTGCCTTACCTCAGAGACTGTTATGGTGAAAAGATCATTCTAGGTCCCTATGCCTTTGGAATTAACCACCCCCTTGTAGGGTCTAGAGCAGGGGTTGACAAACATTTGAGATGGACGAACCAATCCTATCTCTCACAACAACTTAAAATATATTCGAGATCCATAAATACATTTATTTCCCACAAATACATATTTGCAAACAAATGAAATCACTATTATCTGAATAATATCCTTTAAAGAAGAACCATTTTACTTCACAGGACACAGGTGTGTACTAAATGGACCACCTATGGCCCTGGAACTGCAGTTTGCACACCTTGGAAAGCCCAGGTTTCATGCTTGGTTGATTCATTGTAACAGCCTATGGGTCTGGTGAAAATACAGGTCTGGAGGCTCCATTACAGTCAAAATCTCTATGGGGAGGATCCCCACATGATTCCAATGATCAGATAAGTTTGGGCACCTGGAGCAATGGAGAAGACCAAGCAGTCCATGATTCCCACCAGTCCACAGGTTGGTTTGGGTAGCTTTAATCTACAAATGTGACATGCTCAGAGATTTTTAAGTTTTCTTCTAGCCAATTCATGAAAATGCGCGCAAACCAAAATTTAAAGCGCTTACCTTCACACCAAACCTCTCCTGCCAAATAGTCTTGGAAAACAGAGTGCCATTCTTATCCAGACATCAATTGGACGAGTGTATGGAATTTTTTTTCTCTTAAGAAAGAAAGAAAGAAAAAAATTTAATCATCTTGGCAGAGATAGTAATTACAGTTTAGATCTGTCAGTTCTCTTTTTCACTATGATAATCAAGACCACATATTTTTATTTCATTTATATCCAAGTGGGGAGCAATTATGTCAATCTTTTGGAAGTCCGTATTCAAGTACTTTATCAGGCAAAACTCGGAAGTTATGCTTCCTACATATGGTATGTTTTTATTAGCACATCTGTATCCAGGGGTGGGTTGGCTCACAGAGGCACGAAGTATTTGCCCACTGGGTCTCTTTTATGGACAGAGCATATTTCTTAGAAAGCCTACTAACCCCTTTAGCTGAGTTTCTGCTGAATTTCAGTCCCTAATCCACACAGTTTTATCCTAAATATAATTGCATAGAAATTGTGTAAGGAGACCCTGCCCATCTAAGTCCCAATCCCATTTTTCTGGACCAAGATAAAAGCTGGCTTAGAGATATGTACTCCAGGGCTCTGATTAAGCAAGGATGTGTGCAAATGGCTGTTTTGTTCTTGGCTGTCATGTGTTCTGTCTAACTCATGGTGCTTTGGCATCTACCAGACAGAGATACTGCCCAGTTTGGCCCCTCTCATATATACGGGGAGTTTTGAGTTCAATGGGTAGATTTTTCTGGGGTTTTCTTTCCTTTTGCTGACCCTCTGCTTGGCCTAACGTGCTGTCCTTTTCCAGTGATTGGTCTGTCTTAATGGCATGTCCAAAGGATAAGACCCAGAGTCTGCCCCCTTTGCTTCTAAGAAGAAGTTCAGTTGTCCTTCTTCAAAACCTGATTCTCTGGGCCAGTCTGTGGTTCAGTCATCATTAACACCCTGGTGGCATAGTTCAGCTGTGGGCTGCCACCAGAAGGTGGGCAGAACAAACCCACCAGCTCCTCTGCAGCAGATTGATGAGGCTGTCTCCTTCCTTCAGGGAGACGTCGGGCAGTGTAAGACATGACAAAATAATAATAGTTTCTCAATTATCAGGGTTTTTTGAGCGAGGATGGGGAGGGAGGGGGAAAATGAGGAGAGATACCAAGGGCTTAAGTAGACGCAAAACGCTTGAGAATGATGATGGCAACAAATGCACATATATCCTTGACACAGTGGATGGATCGTGATAAGAGTTGTATGTGTTCGCAATAAGATGTTTTTTTTTTGGGGGGGGAGTATGACTTTCTCTTTTTAAAAACATTGTATCGGGGGATTGTACATCACTTATCACAATCCATAACACGTATATTGTGCCAAGCACCTTTGCCTGCCCGCTGCTCTCACCCTTCTCGGATCATCTGCCCTTCCACCTGAGCCATTGACATCAGCTTTTCATCCCCTCCCCTCCCTTTAAAAAAAATAAAACAGGAAGTCTGCTTTGGGCACAAAAAAAATGCTGACCAAATTTCTCAAATTTTCACAGAATTTTCAGAGTAAAATCTTAATATAGCAAATAATGCTATCTTTTATCATTCGGCGGGGGGTGTTTGCAGTTTCATAAACCCTGAGGAAAGTTTCTGCTCTGGCCAATAGAGCCACTATGAGTTGGTGGTGGTGAATGTCAGATTTTCTATATTCACCAAACCTTCAATTCAAACGATGAATCCTTGTTAAGGATTCTTTATCCTTGTCCAGCTTTCACATGCATATGAAGAGATTCAAAAGACTTGGCTTAGGAGCCCCTTAGCCATCAAATGACATGTTTCTTCTTTAAGATCTTAGAAAGACCTTTTGCGGTAGATATGCACCGGGTGGTATGTCGTCAGGTTTGCTGATGGCTGCTTTAATTGGTGTTGATTATAGACTCAAGTGAAACGAAAGCTTTGACAATATAAATGCTTTCTGTTTATCGTGATGCTTTGTGTTCTGATTAAAGACTCTTTATTCTCCACTTTCTACTTTCCTCAGACTCTTGTGAAAAAATGTTGCTAATGGCTCCAGAATGTAGGTACTATGTTAGAAGAACTGTATCAGGCAATACAGAAAAGACAATATCCTGGCCTTTATTTCTTGGACCTGTATCAGCAGGAAGCATCTGTAATGATCTGCTTATTGTTATTCTTTAAATTGTGAGTTAGGTAGATGCTTACAAATCTGATCATAAATTTTGCATTTAGCAATTTAAGAAACATCATATGTCTCAATGACTTGCCTGCCTCCGCATCCCCCACCCGCACCCCCGCCTTTGCCCATCTCTCTCTAGTACTGATTCACTGCCTTTGCCCATCTCTCTCTAGTACTGATTCACTGCCATCGACTCAGTGTTGTTTCATAATGACCCTACAGAACAGTGCAGGACTGATCCTGGGTCTTTCTGAGCCAATAACTCTTTACAGATGTGGAACGCACATCTTCCTTACCTGTCTGGTATAGGGGTGGGAATGTCTGCCAGCAAAATCATCAATACCAGCTAATATCATGAAATACATCAAAGAAATAGTACCAGTGATCATATGAGGGGTGAGTTAATGAAATGTTTGACCAAATATAGCAAGCCCATCTTTAAGAAGATGGAAAGAATATATATATATATAGTCACTGTACTAAAAAAAACCTAATTGACATTCAATCATTTTAAGAGATGCCATATAAACAAGAACCAATGGTATTGAAGTTGCCATGATTCCGTCTTGCTTGGATATACAATCAATCATCAATCAAAGCTGCCCCAAAGCCATTAGCCAAAAGCAAGGCTCTAGGAATGGATGGAATGCCATTTGAAATGTTTCCACCAACTGATGAAGCACAGGAAGCACTCACTCATCGAGACCAAGAAAGTCAGAAGACAGCTATTTGGTCAACTGACAGGAAAAGATCCATATTTGTGCCCATTCCAAACCAAAGTGGCTCAAAAGAATGCAAATTATAGAATAAAGTCATTTGCAAATAAAATTTTGCTGATGATCATCCAACAATGGTTGTGGTATTACCTTAATAGAGTGCTGCCTGGGGAGATTCAGAACAGGACATGCAACAAGTGATGTCATAGCAGATGTCAGATGGATCTTGACTCAAAGCAGAGAATATCAGAAAGATGTTTACCTGTGTTTCATTGACTGTGGAAAAGCACTTGACTATGTGAATCCTAACAAACTATGAGTATCCTTGAGAAGAATGAAAATTCCAGAACACCCTATTGTGCTCCTGCAAAACTTGCATATGCATCAAGACACAGGTGTACAAACAGAACAAGGGAATAATGCTTGATGTAAAATTAGGAAATGTGTGAAACAGGTTGTATCTTCTCACCATACTTATTCATTCTGAGCAAAACAAAAGAAAAGCTGGATTAGATAAAGGAGAATTAGGCATCAGTATTGGAGGAAAATCTATCAACAGTCTAGTCTGTGATACATAACCCTGCTTGCTATAAGTGAAAAAGACTTGCAGCCCTCGCTGATGAACATTAAGGATTTCAGTCTTCGTATGACTCATTGAAAAGAAAACCAAAATTCTCACAACTGAATCAGTAGGTAATATAGATAACCAATATGTAAATGGAGCAAAGATCAAAGTTGTCAATGATTCCATCTTGCTTGGATGTACAATCAATGATCATAGAAGCCGCAGTAAAGAGATCAAACGACAAATGGCATTGGATCATTCTGCTGCACAAGACCTCTTTAGATTATTGAAAATCTAGGAAGTTACATTGAGGACTAAATTGTCTCATGTGATATGAAAGCTGGACACTGAATAAAGAAGACCAAAGGAGGATCGATGCATTTGAATTGTGGTTCCGGTGAAGAGTATTGAAAATATCATGGATTGCCAAGAGAGCAAACAAATTTGTCTTAGGAGAAATACAGCAAGAATGCTCCTTGCCTTGCAAGCATGGCAAGACTTAGTGTCATGGACATGCTGTCAGGAGAGAACAGTCCCCGGAGAAGGACCTGATGCTTGATAAAGAAGAGGGACAGTGGAAAAGAAGAAGGCCCTCAAGGAGATGGGTTGATACAGCGGCTGTAACAATGGGCGCAAACATAACAGTTATGAGGATGGTGTAGAAGAAGGTAGTTTTTTTTTAATTTTGTACATCAGGTAGCTATGAGTTGGTACTGACTTGATGGTACCTAACAACAACAAAAAATTTAGGTTGATAACTTTGTATAGTCAGCAAAGGATTTTATAAATATCCAAAGCACCCTTGGCATGTCAGAGTTTCTCCACCTCTTCTATAGTAGGATATTATCTTCCTCTTCACCCGTGTTAACACTTGTCAGCCCTCTAAGCTTTCACTTCCACTTCCCATCGTTCCTTTTTTACGCTGGTAGCTATCAAAGCCTGATTCTTGTGGTATGAAAACCTTGCTCTTGAGTTTTGAAAATCACAGTGGTTGCATACACAACCTGTCCTTCTGTGATTGACTAGCTGCACTCAGTATCATATCTTGCAAATTCATCCATGTCGTGAGGTGCTTTGCAGCTTTGTCACTATTCTTTAGCAATTCATATTATTCGTTGTGTGGAGAGGTATCAACATTTGCTTATCCAGTCTTCCACTCATGGGTTTCCCCCCATCTTCTTGCCATTGTGAATAGTACCATGATTAACATAGATATGCACATATCTGTTTGTTCTGTAAGGTAAATGCCAACTAGCACGATTGCTGGGTAGGCATTTCTAATCCAAACTGTTTGAGAAAGCAGCATGCAACTTTTAAAAGTAGTTCTACTGTGTTCTTGTCGCACTAGAAGATTCTGATTTCTCTGTAACATCTCTAGTATTTGTTACTTTCTGTGGTAGTGTTTAACAGATTCATTGGCATATAATTCATATACCATATAATTCCCTGGTTCAGTCACATTACTTTTCCTCCCTTTAACTTGACTGTCAATTCTGGGGTGGAGGGTCTGGGGGCAAAGCTGTTTGCTCCTTAGGCGAATGGGATAGGACCTCCACCTTCCACAGTGCAGGTAAGGCCAGTGGAATGCTTATGGCTCAACCATGGAGGCTAAAGAAGCAGTGGCTGGTCTGAGTCTTGCCTGGGATAAAGTGGACACTTTCCCTCTTGTTCCCTGGCAAAGTTGCTGAAACGAAGCAGTCTGCAAAATATCAGTTACTCTGTTCCCGACTTTAACCTCTTCTCTTGTCTGTGAAAAAGCTTGACTAAGATATTAATGGTTCTTTGTATGCCCTCAGGTAATTGTTAACTATCCTTTTATGTGGATGCAGGTTATCATGACAGGGAGTATATATAAATCTGCCTCGAAAAAAGTTCCAGAACTTGGAAGGTCTTTCATTCAAGTGTCCCCTATCTCCCAACTCTCCTTTCCCTTTTATCTCCTCCTTGAAGATTTTACTGACTGCACATGGTACCCTCACAAAACTGTTCTATGTGTAAGATAGGAGCTGGTCTTGATTAATCATACAAAGTGGTATTTCATTATTTTTATTTCCATTCTCAGATGGCTAATGATGCTTACTGGTCACCTGGATGTTGTGTTGGCTTGCTTTGGTTAAGAAAAGGAAAGCCCATGGCTGACAGCGGCCCGGCAGTGGTGGCCTGGGGCCTTGAGTCTACTTTCAGAGCTTGCCTGGGGCCGCGGCACCAAGGGAAGGTCACCATCAAGTACGACCACAAGGAGCTTCGGAAGCACCTCAACCTGGAGGAGTGGATCCTGGAGCAGCTCACGTTCCTCTACGACTGTCAGGAAGAGGAGATCCCAAACTGGAGGTTGACGTCGATGAACTGCTAGACATGGAGAGTGATGACACCCGCGCGGCCAGGGTCAAGAGCTGCTGCTTGACTGTTACAAACCCACTGAGGTCTTCATCTCTGGCCTGCTGGACAAGATATGGGGCTTGCAGAAGTTGAGCTCCCCCCAGAAGAAGTGAGGGTCCCTGACCCAAGTGGAAGGTGGCTCCCACAGAACAATCGCTGCCCCCTGACCTCGTAGCAACAGCAATACCCCGGGGGGCCCTGGAGCTGGGCCTGGTGCCGTGAGCAGGGCTTCCAGCACCCCTGGCCCAGGGGCCTCTTCCCTTGTCCCCGCCTTTTCCATTTTGGGGGTTTTTATTGTTATTAAATGGACAGGACTTTTTGTGTTTTTATATTGATTCTGCCGTGTGGGCCCTTGAATAAAGGGTGCTTTATTGAATAGGATATGCTTTGGGTGCAAAAAAAAAAAAAAAAAAAAGAAAGAAAAAGAAAAAAGAAAAGGAAAGCTTGTTCCTCTCTTCATACCAACATCTCAGACTTACCCTATTTAAGAAGTGTTTCTTCCCAACAGCATAACCACACCTATGCCCTAAGAGAAAGTCAACATCTCTTAAAAGCAAATATACCGGACTTGACTACACAGTCAGCATCCCAAAGGTGATGGGAGGGAGACAGCTGTGAGTATGAATTTCAACATGTATTAGGGCATTCAGAAAGTAGGAATATGAAATACAAAATTGTATGCTATTTCCCAATAGAATGCACACATCAATTTTGTTCTGCTTCTTAGATCTCATAGCTATGAATAGGATGATGATCAAAGAATAACACAAAATCCAATCTTGTCTTATGTAAACATAATGACAAATCATGATGGTTAACATTTACTGAGTGCTGATAATTTTATTTACCAGGCCCTGAGTTTACTATAGATATTTTATCAAGACTTAGAATAGCGCTTGACACTTAATTAGGGATGTTCTTAAAAAGAGAGAAGAAAAAACATAGTTTTAAAAATGAAGATAGAAAATAAACTAGCATAACGTAATGTTTTTTAAGAAGTAAGAGGAAAAATTAAAACCTAAAATTTGCTTTGGATAATGTGGTTGAGTATCAGATCAAAGGGCAAAATAAAAATACTCTCTATTAAAAGCAATTGAATCTAAATGAATATGTTTCAACAATGATAGCTGTGCGACCTATAAAAGATACCAAAATAAAAGTAAAACTATAACATTTTATAAAAATATATAAAATTATTAGCCTGTGCATCCCAACTTCCTATTCCATGCATGGGTACGCAAGAGTAGGTGGCAAAGAGACAAGAGACCACCATCCTATATTAGATTTAACCCCATGATGCCAAAGAACTCAATTCCATTTTCCAAAGCTTTTGCTCAAAACCCATTCCCCTGCAAAGCACAAGTTCATTCTGATCTTCTCCTATGTTTGAAGGGGCTATAAATCTTTACAGGAGCAGATAGCCTCAACTTTCTCCTAGCAGCTGCTGGCTTCTAACTACTTGACCATAACAGGAAAGTTCCTTTTCTATATGCCTTGAGGGTTCCTCTGGATATAGAAGTGAAAACGAATGCTTAAGAGAGTAAATTATCCAAACAATTCCAATGGAAGTGCCAGACATCCAGTTTGATGAATTTTGGAACTGTAGTGACTGAATTCTTTGTCAAACAGACCATCTCTCTTTCTAAAAAAAAAAAAATTTACTGGGGGGCTCATACAACTCTTATCATAATCCATACATATATTCATTGTGTCAAGCACATTTGTACATTCTTGCCATCATCATTCTCAACACATTTGCTTTCTACTTGAGCCCTTGATATCAGCTCCTCATTCCTCCCTTCCTCCTCACCAGTTCCTCCCTCATGAACCCTTGATAATTTAAAAATGATTATTTTGTCATGTCTTTCACTGTCTGACATCTCTCTTCACCCACTTTTCTGTTGTCCATTCCTCGGGAAGGGGTTATATGTAGATCCTTGTAATTGGTTCCCCCTTTCTACCCCACCTTCCCTCCATCATCCTGGTACCACCACTCTCACCACTGGTCCTAATGGGTTTATCTATCCTGGATTCCCTGTGTTTCCAGTTCCTATCTGTACCAGTTACGTCCTCTGGTCTAGCCACATTTGCAAGATAGAATTGGGATCATGATTGTGGAAGAGAAGGGGATGGAAAGGAGGAAGCATTTAAGAACTACAGGAAAGTTGTATATCATTGTTACCCTGCACCCTGAGTGTCTCTTCTCCTCCCCATGACCCTTCTGTAAGGGGATGTCAGTTGTCTGCAGGTGGGCTTTAGGTCCCCACTCTGCACAATGATATGATTTTTTGTTCCTTAATGCCTGATACCTGATCCCATCAGCACCTCATGATCACACAGGCTCGTGTGCTTCTTCCATGTGACTTTGCTGCTTCTGAATTAGATGACTGTTTGTTTATCTTCTTGCCTTTAAGACCCCACACACTATACCTTTTGATAGCCGGTCACCATCAGCTTTCTTTGCCACATTTGTTTATGCACCCGCTTTCAGACCATCTCTTTCAGCATCACACTAGTACAATAACAATTCTTCTGGTAAGGGGAACCAAAATGTAGACAGAAAATTATATTGTTTAAATCAGAGTGTGAAGAATACACATTAGCAAAGTATTTCAACACTTTTTGTTTGCATGGTTTTTGTTTTTCGCTTGTAAACTACAGTTAAAGATTGGTCTAGGCAATTAGAGAGTCACCAAAGGCCAGGTTTATCAGAAGAAACACCTGGCCAGTAGTGCTGACAGACCACTTTGCATGTCATCAGGGCAAGTGAGTAAAGGTTTTCATGACAACCCCTGAATTTCCTGACTTCGTGCTTTACTGTGTATCCTGTCCAATGTATTTACATTTTTCTTTTCAAGTTTCCTTGAAAAGGAAAATAAAGGTAAGGTAAGAGGGAACAAAAGAAAAATGTCAGTGTCCAGGGCAATCTTCATATGTCCCATCATAGTTGCACTGGGAGGGTGTTGTGTTTTAACAAATATTTTTAAGGCTTGGAAACAATAAGGGAGGGATTTGGTTCCTTTTATTCCTATCTCGAATGGATTAAAAGTATTCTGCTCCAAGTATGCATAAAATGCTTCCTCCTGTGGCCAGAAGGGTAATAAAGAAAAAAAAAAAGAGACAAAACAACAGAAGAGAACAAAGAACCCTCATAAACCAAACAAAGAATGATGTGTATTAGGGATAAACTTGAAAATATTCAGCTGAGTTCAGTGAGATTAAAGTGACGGTAAAGGGAAACTTTATGAAGGCAATCTTTTAAGAGACACACAGGGAATGTTGACTTCTAGGAGTGGTGATACAGAAAAAAGTGAAGAACTCTCTCTGTTTGCAGAAGAGCTGGGGATAATATGTTCAATATCAGAAAAAGACAAGTGAAAGTCCTGGTTGCAGAACTTTCCACAGCAATGCATGCTGGCTTTCTTCCCTTTTGAAGTAGACCTTGATGGTGTTGACGTTAGCACTGGGTCAGCCAACAGAGGATGGCTCATGAGGGGCTGAGACCTTCTAACTTAGGCTACATGAATGTTCAGTGGAACCCCACATCTCCGGCATTTAGGAGATTGCTGATTCAATTGGTTTTAATTGGCTTTCATTCGAGGATTTCATGAGCAGGCAGGGGCATAGTTTACTGCAATAGAAATGAAACATGCATAGCACATGCCACAGAGCAGTTGCCTCAGGTTTTCAGATGGGGCTATGATGAGAGGCCAGAACTGTTGGAGGTAACTGTCTTTGGCCAGTGTGTGCTGAGGGCAGTTGAGGAACTAAAGAATAGAGCGCAGAGGGAACATTGAAAAGGCCTGGGATTTGCCAGGCTGGAATCCAGGAGAGTCTGATTTAGGTGTTGAAAAAGGTAATGGGGAAGAGAGGATGCCTTTCCCATTTTCCTTAATAAACTCCTGAGCTTCACCGTCTGAACCTAGTCTTTGGTGGCCACATGTGGTTTAACTTCCTTGCTCACTCACAGGTGAGCTTTTGACAATGGCAGTCCAGAAACCCCGGCGTGCTCCATTTGCTGCGCCTCCGAACACCAGATGTATCTGTTTTTAGCAAATCTGTTCTCAGGGTCTGTGCCTCAGGCAAACCTCTAGGGCGTTCTCTCTTTTTCCTCTTCCCTGGTGGCCCTCCCTGTAATTGTTCCATGGTGTCCTCATGCTATGGGATACTCCCTGCGGATCCCAGGAACACCTGGGATGAGCCCTAGCAATTGAGTTACTAGATGGTTTCATGTAAAACTGCAGGTGGTTTTTCTTGATTTCGATCAGAGGACTTTTTGAGGATGAACCCTGAGGAAATCATGCCAACAGTTCATATTCACTCTCTCTATTTACATCCATGTATTGCATATTTATTTGCATTAAGTCATAGCCATATGGTATAAAGGCCTACCTTTGTCTCTGTTTCCCAGATGTAAAAATGGAGACTCATATGTTCAGTAACTTGGTCAAAGTCCCCCTCTACTACGGGAGGAACTGGGGAGAGATGTGGTTCCAAAGCTGGCTGAATGTGAGAAAGTTTCCACGGGGGATTTGCAGGTGGCCAAAAATGTGGGGTGGGTATTTAAAGATAATGAAATAATGAAGCACAAATAATAAATAGAATTGACTTCCACTTTCATCCATAAGCTTCTCTAAATTGGGTGCTCTGAATTTAAGTTCTGATACTGTTTCTTTCTCTGATCTTACATTTTATTATTTACAATTTTGGATCACACAGGCGGATATACCTCTTCCATGTTGTCGGTTGCTTTAAGACAAGCACCCAAGACCACAGGCATTACTTTCTGATAGCCAAGCATATTTTGATTTCTTCACTGCACTTTAGTATAGCATACATTTCTTCAAGGATCTCTTTATGAGGGCAAGTATTAAATAAGGCTATCCTGTAAAATTCAAACTCAGGTATGTTGTAAAATTGAGACATTTTAGGTGTTATGAGAGAACCTGTGGTAGTAGTTACATAATTTCATGTCAACTTGAAGACATAAAAATGTATGGGGTGGACCCTAACCTGTCAATGAAGTCACAGCCTGGTGTCTCTTTGTGTGTGTGGCCTTCTCAAAAGGAGGGTCCTGGGAGTCTCCCTCCCTCCGTAGCTCTGCCCTCAGCTTCCTGTTGGCTGATGCTGATGGCAGCCAGAGTCCTAGAGATGCTTCTGCCACCATTGGCTCCACAAAACTTTTCACCCACTTACCTGTGATCATCCCGTATTATGCATCATTGCAGGTAGCTGCGTGAATCTGAAGAGGGACTTATGGACTGGTATCAGATTTATGGACTTGATTTGGACTGGGCTGGGATATTTTATTGCTGCATGATTAATTCTTGATATAAATTCGGCTGCCTTTGGATTTGTTTCTCTAGTTCACCTATCCTAAAACAACCTGAATCCAGATTTATGAATTGTGATGGTTAGAGTTTACGGTCAAGCAGATACGCGAGAGTGAAGAGAGGGGTGGAACTTAATCTGTCAGTCAGACCACTGCCCAATGCTAGGGAGTGTAGCCTTTTGTGTAAGACAGAGACCCTAAGCAGAGCAGAGTTGTTTATGCCCAGTTGTTTTCTGCTGGATTGGTATCTTGCATCTGATTCATCAATCTCCTGGTGTGTTGCTTACTGATCCCTGATGGTGTTAGCAGACTGCCAACCTTGGAGTTATTCAACTGATCTTAGATCCATTTGCCTCTGTATTCACCGGCCTATGGTTCTCTTGACTCTTCATTCTTCATTCTGCTTCCTGTTCCTTGACTTCTGCAGCTACATGAGTCAAAGAAGTCTTCAGTTAAATCTGACCTGAGGACTTGAACCAGGCCATTCTTATCTATTTTTGCAATGGTGTAAGCCTTGTGTGCTCATGTGTAAGTGCCACCTCCCTCCTCCCACATCACTGATTTTGCTTCTCTAGAGAATCCCATCTAACACATGTGCATTTTCTGATTTTCATAATATGCTGACTTGACGCCATTCATTGCCTACTCGCTCACTCACTCACTCACTCACTCACTCACTCACTACCACTGGGTCAATTCTCACTCATAATGGCCCTCAAGGACAGAGTAGAATTGCCCCTGTGAGTTGAAAACCTCCTATTTACAGGAGTCGAAAACCTCATCTTTCTTCTCAGAGAGCTAGTGGTTTTGAACTCCTGACTTTGTGGTTAGCAGTCCAATGCCTAACCCAGGATACTACGGGGGCTCTTTTTCCATAGTCCATACTTACAGGGTTTTCGGATGTGTGTCTAAAGAATTCCTGATTCAGAGCTGCTAGATAAAAATGGAGATCCCTGGATTCTATGAACCCAAATCTCTGGGCGAGAGATCTAGGGATCTGTATTTCTCACAAGCACCCAGGTTGTTCTTACGTATGAGGGTAGGAGCGGGAGGGGGGGGGGCAGGTACTCCAAAAGCCCCAGAATTGGGCGGAACTTTTGTAGTACACATTTTTCCCACTAAGTGAGCATTAAGCAACTCCTCTGAGTTAGTGCATCCAGTGGCGTTACCTGGGAAGGTTCTCTTTGGTCACAGTGAATTTTTCTTTGTAAAAGCAGTTTTACTTGAATCTTGGTGTGTGTGTGTATGTGTGTGTGTGTGTGTGTGTGTGTGTGTGTGTGTGTGTGTGTGATGGCTGATTTAAGAGAACAGTATGTGACTGAAATTTTGTTTGCTGCTCAGGAAAAATGCCGCAGAAAGTGTTGTGATTTTGAACATAGCTTATAAGTGCTATGGGAAAAATCAAGTGTACACCTGGTTTTCTCCTTTCCAAAAAGGTGAAATATTGATTGATGGCAAACCTCATTCTGGACGAACTTCCTAAATGGACAAAAATGTCAACTCTTGGTGCATTTGGAGTTTATTCTACCACATCAGACTGTTCATCAAGCTTTCTATTTAGAGGTTCTGAAAGATTATGGGACAGTGAGTGACAAAACAAACAAACAAACAAACAAACAAACCCTGATCTGTGGCAGATTTGTGGTTTTTCTACCAAGACATTGCACCTACTCATGCAGCCATTTCAGTGTACAAGTTTTTGGCAAAAAACAGCATGCCTCTCTTGTCCCACACATCTTGCTTACCTGACCTCACTCTGTGTGATTTTTTTTTTGTTTCCGTGAATGAAGAGGAACACGAAAGGATAGGGATTTGATGACATAGAAGGAGTGAAGAAAATAAATGAGAGATGTGTTGTCAGTCATCCAAACAAACAAATGTGAAAAATGTATCTAAGAACGGAATCACAGATTTCACAAATGTATTAAGTGTAATGGAGAGTACTTTGAAGGTGATAAGGTTGTTTTGTAAAAAAAAGGTTGTTTTGTTAAAAAGAATTAAATACATAGCTTTGAAAAAATTCCTATGTTTGGGGGTTGCCCCCACATGCATATATATGTTTATAAAAATCATTTTAAATTGTTCAGTATAAATTAGTAAATAAGCATAAATAAGTCTGTACTTAACTTTACTTATTAGATCATCTATCCTTGTTTGGAGACCACTGTCTTAGCTGCCGAAGAGTTCTGGAGACTGGATCATTTCCTTAACTTCTCCCAGCACCTGTTTATCTCCACAATAGAACTTCTGCCTATCTTGTCGGTTTCTTGTAGAATGCTAACATAGAGTAAATAGTGTTATTTCACCTTCTCTTTTATCTTTTCTTAAGATGAGTCCTTTATGATATTTAAAATTTCAACAGTTTTACTGCTATGTAATTCACATATTAGTGACTAGTTTGAACATTTAAAATTAGTTGTCTAATCATCACAATTAATTTCAGAAAATTTTCTCCATTCTTGTGTTCATTATTCTGAGCTCTTGGTTTCCCCATGTCCCCACCCTCCCTTGCTGAACCCATGTTGTTTTTTGGTGCCATCGAGTTGGATTGACCCATAGTGATTGTATGCACAACAAAATGAAACATTGTCCAGCCCTGAGCCCTCCTCACAGTGGTTCCTATGCCTTGGCTCCTTGTGTTAGTCCGGGTAGACTAGAGAAACAAATCCATAGGCACTCATATGTGTATAAAAAACAGGTTTATATACAAGAGCAACTGTACATTAAGAAAACATTCCAGCTCAGTCCAGTCCAAGGTCCTAAGTTCGATATTAGCCCATGTGACCAATACCAATCTATAAGTCCTTTTCAGACTCATGAAGGAGATGCAATGACTGCCACCAGGACAATCACAGGCCAGTGCGTGCCGAGTCTTGTGTATCCAGTCACGGTAGAAGCATTTCAGTGCTGGCAGGGGTCTCCTCTGGCTTCTCCAGTTTCCAGGATTCTGGGTCTATCAGAATGCTGCTATGTGTCTTATCAGTAGAGCATCTCCAATGGCCTGAGTTGTAGGTCTCTCACCTCCAAGGGGGAAATACTGTGAGATTTCCCAGAATTCTCAGGAGAAAGCCATGCCTACACAGAGATCTCATTGGCTATCTCCAGATTGACAGGCTAGACTCCACCCCTAAACCCCCAATCCTGAAATTGAAAACACATTCGTGACTGCCACACTCATTGTTGCAGCCACTGTGCAAACCCATCTGCTTGAGGACCTTGCTTTGTTTTGCTTCTCCTCTACTTTATCAAACCTGATGTCCTTCTCCAGGGAATGGTCTTTCCTGACAATATGTCCAACATATGTAAGACAAAGTCCTGCCATGCTTGCCTCTAGGGAGCAATCTGGCCTTTTTTCTTCCAAAGCAGATCATCTTGTCTTTTTAGAAGTCCAAGGTACTTTCAATATTCTTCTCCAGCACCTTAATTCAAATGCATTGATTCTTCTAGTCTTTCTTTTTCAATGTTCTACTTTCACATGCCTATGAGGCAATGGAGATCACCATGGCTTGGGTCAGGCTCACCTTAGTCCTCAAAGTAATATCCTTTGCTTTGCAACAATCTAAAAATGTCTGTGTAGCCAAACCCTAAGAACCTATTAATTCAATTACTGTCTCTATAGATTTATCTGTCTTGGGTTTAATATAAAGAAGAACATACCCAAACCCCAAACTGGCAATAATAATTAAAAGTGAGTAAAACTGCCATCCAAAAGAAAGCAGAAAATGATAAAACTTAGAATAAATTTAAAATTTATAGAAAAGAAGACAAAAAAATTGGGCATTACGTTTTAGCCTAGAAAATATCTGCATCAGTCCACCATATAATCCACTCTGTGTGACATCAATGTTTTTCACATTTCTGGCTAATGGTCAGAGAGAATTCTCTGGGAACTCTGCAAAAGGATTTTAGCTTTTTCATGATATGAGGCACAGTTCTGCCTCAGTGAGTGAGCGTTATTGGAATAGTGCCCTAACTCCAACCCTCATTGTTTATGTTAATAGTATCTTGTCACAAGTTTTTAATTGGTACAAGTCAGTAATACATGCATTTTAGCCTACAGAGCTGTCCTACATAAATTTACTTTCCTTTTCTAGACAGTATTTTAAATGATATCCTATTGGCTAAATTTATATTATCAGTTGAAGTACCATATGTCCTACACTAATGGTCTATGATAGTCCCTTATAAAATGAAAATGTTATCCTTACAGTTGACCAGGAAGATACACACACACACACACACACACACACAGATACATCAATGGATTGGGAGTCACCCTTGATCAAAGCCCGAATCATTGACTCATGGGGACTCTGTGTCTGAGCAGAATTGTTGAGCTCTGCAGTTTTCTGTGATTGGTTTTTGGGGAGTACCTTGCTGGACCTTCCTCAAGTTTTCTGTGTGGACTCCTAGCAGATTGTACTAATGCTTTCCCCCATCAAGAGATGATCATAAGATTTAAAGAAGGGGAACTTGATACAAGGAGATGTAATATCTCTTGACAAGGTCACACTGCAAAGGATAGAGGGTGACATTTTGGGTCACTGTTATGCTCGTTATTCAAAGTTGGAATTCCACTGCCTAGTGGGCTGATTGTCTCCCCCTCATTCATTTATCCATTAGTGTTATATCCTCATATGCCACCATGTCCATGTACAGAGCGTATTGATATGGTTAACGTGACAGAAACCAAGTAGTAAATATCACAAAGCAATGGAAGAAGACTAGGAAAATTGTTCGTACGAACTTTCACTTTATTTCTCAAGGGAGGGTACTAAAATAGTATTTAACTTAAAGATGCATTTTACATTATTTTTAAAGCAAAAAGACAAATGTTCCAAATTTTTGTGATGACAAGTAACTGTCAGTAATATGTTACCCAGCAGCCTTTTTGAAAATTTAAATATACTTCATCTGTCCCTCAAATTTTAAACGATGGTTTAATAATACACAAGAAAGTAACTGCTTTTCAGAAGAAACTCCTGCTATGAACAAAGTGTTTTAAAATTGTATTTGCAAAAGTTTCCTTTGCTATGTGATTTTCTTGTTAAAAAAGCATTACAAATGAGCTATATATAAGTATTCTTATATCAAAACTAATTTTTAAAATTGGAAAAGCAAATTTTGTGTCTGATAGCAAATCTTTCCATTAGTGTTGTAGTGGAATAGAAACTATGTGCTAATAATAAGATATAATACTTACATTTAATTATAAGGATTCTTCTATCAGAAAGATGGAAATTTACTAGATAAGGTTTAAGAGAAAAGGATTTTAAAATTGGTAGATCAGTTTGAAATGAAAACTCCAACATTCATAGCCCATGATTTTATATTTATGTATTTTTTCAATATGGATGTAATTGCCTGTTGAAGGAATGTTTATCTGTTGACAACTATTAAAGCTCAGTGACATTATACCACTTTGAATTAGAATGTAAAACCATGGCAAGGAACAGTCAATTACTTGGCCTTCGCTAAAGCCTTTAATATTAATGCCAAACACTTAGTGACAATACCGTGTTTTGAAAAACATTACTAAACAAATACAATCATATTTATTTACTTATTTATTTATTTTTACCATGGTACCAAGTTTATTTGTTATGTACAGGGACCAGCCATGCACCAGCTAGCCCAGCTTCTTGGGCAGTTCTTTGACCTTGGCCGTTACCAACTTGGTGATTCTGGCCACTGACTTGGGGCCCAGCACATTGCCACCCCAGTGGCGGCGGATCTCGTCAAAACTGTCATTTTAGTTGGTCTTGATGGCCTCCACCAGCTTAGCTACGGCTTCTTCATGCCGGCCGGGGTCAGCGTCACCTTCTTGCCCTTGGCCTTCTTCCCTTTCAGGATCTTGACTGGCTGGGCGAGAGAGAGAGAGTACAATCATATTTAAATGTACAGTTGATAGCGGTGTCCTGCTGGCCTTGCGGGTTCCAAATGGGGCTGGTAAGTGCTGGAACAGCAGTTTGAGTCTGCTAGCCACCCAATGGACAAAAGGTGAGGCTTTCTGTTCCCACAGAGATTGACAGCTTTGAAAACGCAAAGGTGTGGTTTCACTGTGTCCTCTAGGGTCACTGTGAATCTGAATCACTTCCGTGTTTTTCTACTTTATATTATCTTATATTATATTATATTAATGGTCTCATTATGTCATTTAAGACAATTTCCCCCAAGTTTCAGAATTAACAAAGACCATTAGTATAACAAAGGAGACCTGGTGGTGTACTGGTTTGGTCTTTGGCTGTTTTCCCCCCAGTGATTTTATTGGGGGCTCTTACAGCATTTATACCATCACATACATCATTTGTATCAAGCATATTTATACACATGTTGCCATCTTCATTTCCAAATATTTTCTACTTGAGTCCTTGGTATAAGCTCCCCTTTGCCTCTTCTTTTTTTTTTTATTTAAATAAATCATTTTACTAGGGGCTTATTCAACTCCCATCATGATCCTAACATACATCAATTGTATGCAGGCCACATTTGCACACTTGTTGTCATCATCATTCTTAAAACATCTTCCCTTCACTTAGGCCCCCAGTACCAGATCCCCCCACTTCTCTACCCTCTCCTTTCCTCTCCCCCACGAACCCTCAATAACTTACAAATTATTACTTTTTCATATCGTATACTGTCCAATGTGTCCCTTTACCCATTTCCCTGTTGTCTGTACCCCAGAGGGGAGGTTTCAGGTAGATCCCTGAAATTCCTTCCCCCTTTCTATTTCACCATCCCTCCACTCTCCTGGTATCACCACTCCCACCACTGGTCCTGAAAGGGTCATCTATGCATTTGGATATTTTTACTGAGAGGTCAGCAGTTTGGAACAACCCGTTGTCCCTGGGGAGAAAGGTGAGATTTTTATTCCCGTAAAGGACAGGGGCAATCTTGAGTCACTGTGAGTGTACTCCATGGAAGTGAGAGTTAGTTAGTAGAATGGAATAAACCAAACTATCTCGCTGCCATCAAGTTGATTCTTGCTCATAGTTTCCTTACAAAGAGCTTGTGAGGAGGTACATCTTTATAGGAGCAGATAACATCTTTCTCCAATGAAGTGGCTGATGGGTTTGAGCTGTCAACTTGCAGTCAGCAGCCCAACACTTTTTGGATAAAACACCTGAAGCTTCTAATGAACACAGGAATGAAAAGAAATGAGAACCCATAAATTAGGCGGGGCATCTTCAAAATAGCACCTGTAAGTAGAAACAGATGATCAAAGACCACGGTGGGAGCAGCATTCCTTGATGTACTTCATTTCATGAACAAATATAGAAAGTAATTTAAAACTCATTTCATGGGGGGCTCTTACAGCTTTTATAACAGTCCACTAGAAATTAGAATTTTACTCAGGCTTGTGGATGCTGTGCTAGGGAGGGCGTTAAGGATTATCCATGCAAATGGTAGCAATAAAAGTTTTGTTAAGGATTCTTTGTAACTGCCCCAAGCTTGCTACTTTTGATTATCACTGCTTTCTTTCCAAGTAGCGATGAACAGCAAAAAGCATTTGTGTTAGAAGGTTCTGTGAGTTGATCTTCACAATGCACAAGGAAACTGGGAACACTGCCTTTTACTCTGGGGTCAACCCTTAGGAAAGATAAAAACTATGATATAAGGGAACCTTAGAATTTTGTGAGATCACCCCCTGGATTCTGATGATCCTGTGCACGTCAGAACAAAGCATGCCTCAACAGTGCCATACCATCACTGGTTAGGGATTAAATTGTTGTAATCCAAGGGGTTTTCCATGGCAGATGTTGGAAGGGGTTCGCCAGGTTATTCTTTCTAGTCTATCTTTGGAAGATGCACTGTAGTCTGTTCAGGATGATAGCAACACATGGTCTCCACTGACAGGTTATGAGGTGGATCAGCTGGAAATTGAACCCAGCTCTCCACTGAACTACTTCAACACCCCATTATTAGGTTTGCATAATTCTTTGTTAGGGTTTCAAAAATGGTTTGACCTTTTGTTTGATAGTCTTAAAAATGGGTACATTCTTTATAAAGTATTGAGTGTTGGTGGGAAGGAGAGAGCAGGGGAAGAGGGGAAGGGATGGAAAAGCCGATACTAGAGGCTCAAGGGAAAAGGCGGATGATTGGAGAATGATAATAGCAGCGGACATGTGAAGGTGCCTGGCACAGTATGTTTATTTATGTATTGTGAAAAATGATGTACGAGCCCCCAATAAAATGATTCAATTAAAAAAATGGGTGCATTCTGAATTCTCTTACAAAATCTGTATCTACTTACTAGTAAAAATGGAATCAGGGAGATTATATGTGAAATATTGTTTGACTCACTGATGTCAATTCATTTCCAACTCAGAGTGACCCTATAAAACAGCGTAGATCTCTTCCAAAGAACTCCCAAGTATACACATTTTTATAGCTCATGGGTTTGGATCACTGGCCTTCCAACTCTTTGAAAAGACTGACACACACAACCATGGGAGCTGACAAGTCCAAAATCGATAGGCCGGGTTACAGAGTAAAGACTTCCACAGGTGCGTAATTCAGGTTCTCTAGGTCAGGCTATTGGGAGTGAAATAGAAAGGGAGAAAGATAGAGATAGAGATAGGTAGAGAAATAGATAGATAGATTTGGGTTTTCCAAAATATCTATTTATAATCTTGTCAGACTGCACCAGAGTGAGACCCCCCTTTTTTAAACTGCTCTTTCAAGTGATTAATTACAAAGGTGTACACAGGCCCTGACATCGTGGAACAGGAACTAGTCTAGAGTTTGTTCAAACTACTGGGGACTCTACATAATCAAATGGACAAACGCGTGGGGCCACAACAATGAAATGATTAGAAAGATATCTTGCTCCAAGATTTTGGTAAACTTGGAACCCTTGCTTATTCATCATGCATTTGAAGTCACAATTCCTTTACTCATCAAGCCAGCTAGAATTCATACTCGTTCCATTTCCCTGTGACTCGGCAAGATTGATTTTCAGTTGCTTGTGAACCGAACAAGGGAATACTACATGGTTTAAAATAAGGAAAGGTGTGTATCAGTGTTGTATCCTCTGACATATTATTCCATCGGTGTGCTGAGCACATAATCGGAGAAGCTGGATGATATGAAGAAGAGCATAGTATCAGAATTGGAGGAAGACTTTTTGACAACCTGACTCACCATGCCTGATGATGGAAAGGAGGACTCAAAGCACTTGCTGATGGAGATTAGGGATTGCAACCTTCAGTGTGGATTGCAACTCAATATAAAGAAAAACCAGAATCCTCACAACAAGACTAATAGGTAACATGATAAGTGGAGAAAAGGTTAAGATTGTCAAGGGTACCATCTTGCTTGGACCAATGTTCATGAAAGCAGCAGTCAAAAGATTTAAAAGCACACATTGCATTCAACAAAGTGTTGAAAAGCAAGGATGCTGCTTTGAGAACTTAGGTACCACTCACCCAAGCTGTGGTATTATTGGTCATTTCATATGCATGTGAAAGTCGGGCATTGAATAAGGAAGACCAAAGAAGATAAATGAATGAACTTGAACTGTGGTGTTGGTGAAGACAATTAGAAGTATTGTGGACTGCTTGAAGAACAAACAGATCTGTCTCAGAAGAGGTATGGCTAGAATGCTTCTGAGAGGCAAGGATGGCAAGCCTTGGCCTCCCGTACTTTAGAAATGTCATCAGGACAGACCAGTCTTTGGAGAAGTACATCATGCTTAGTAAAGGGGATGGGTAGTGAAAAACAAAAAAGAAGGTCTTCAATGAGATGAATCGACACAGTGACTTCAACAACAGGCTCAAACATAAAAACAATTGAGAGGATGGCTTGGGACCAGCTGTTTTGTTCAATGTCCATAGAATCCATAGGAGTCAGAACAACACATTTGACAGCACCGAAGAAAAGGGCATAGAAGCCATCTGAATGGAAGTTCTATTTATTTCGATTCTTGCTCATATGTCACTTTGCTCTTGATATAGACCAAGGAAGTATAAAAGTGTCTGATCTTTTATATAAAGCAGAAGCCTAGAAAGTGAAACTTGACTATTATGTACCTGGTCGTCTCCATGCCTGAGATCTAAGGATATATGGGGAGTGGTTCTGAAAGGAATCCATTGGTCAGTTATGGTTGAGGGGTCTCAATTTTAAGCACAAAAACTGGCTGTGTTCTTGATTGCTATGTCATCCTGGCTCTTGTCAGAAAACTTATTTCAAGATTATTCTAAGTGGAATGCTTTATTTCTCTGACAAGTTCATCACTGTTTCATAGGCTTTCCTCCTAAAATAAGTTGAATAGTGCTCAAGTTTGTCAAGCATAGACTCATTGAATGAACTGATGGTAGTTAAGATAAGGTATGCAATTAAGAGCTCAAAACATTTATTTAGAGACCAAGAATAAAAAAAAATCAATGATCACAGTGGGCTCAGTGATTAAAGCCCACAGTTTTAGACATTAGGCATTGACTTTTAATGAGTAGTTTCAAGAAAAAGGTTTTACTGAAACTTGGTTGAGATCCTTCATAGGTAGGGTTGAACCAGTGTCTCAGTGGGCAGTCAATCTTCATGGAAAGTAGGGGACTGAGTGCCAAAGATTCCTTAGCCATGGCCTTCTCTCCTTGAATGAGAGGAAACCCAGTGCTTCCATATGAATTTCTCAAGTTGGCCTTATACGGTAAGGGCTAGTGTGACGACAAATTCTAGGATGTTATGTCTGCTCTCCAGGATTAGAGATTAGTTAAATGGTGCAACTTTTTACTCAAGATCAGGGAAGTTGTCCTGATTTATGTCTCATGACTGGTTTCCAGAGATGTACCATATGTCACTACAGTATGTGGGGGGTAATGCAACCATAGTAAACAGACCTAGTTCTCCCCTACGTCTCTATTTCCCTGGGTCAGGTTAAATTTTTTCTATTTCTACTTCACATGATAAATAACTTAGGCCTCTGTGGCTTAAGATCATTACAAAAAGCCACACACGTGTTATTGATGTAGGTAGTTTTAAGATCATTTTTAAAGTCATATTTAAAAGCATTACAAAACAAGCCCCCTGCAAGCCCCCTCGGCACTATCTACGTGTGTCTCTGGGAAAATCACTTCATTGCTCTGAGCTTCAGTTTACTCACCTGTAAACTGAGCTTCTGACTGGGTCTTTGCTCCTGGTAAGATCAAATCTCTAAAATCTGTGTGCCACACAAGGAGGGACTGGTAGACGTGCCATCTGAATTTAAGTTTTGTGTCCTTTCTGCAGTTTCCATTTGTCACCTGTGCTCACCTCTGATGTGGTACTGGAGTGCACAATGGAGATAAGGATCTTAGTTGCAGAGAAGAAGTACCAGCTTAAGGGCTGCCACCTGGTCCTACAACTCTGCCTTCTCCAAAAGCTAATGCGTGGACTCTGTACCATGTACAGGCACTCTGGTTGGAGTGTTCACCTGCTCTCTGAAAGGTCAGTGGTTTGACTTCACCAGCCTCTCTGAGGCAGCCTGTCTCTGTAAAGATCACTGCTTGGAAAACCCAATGAGACAGTCTGACTGCCCTGTGCTAAGAGTTGGCCCTGGTCCAATGGCAGTGAGTTGGGTTTGGTAGTTTGGTATACTTATAAGCATAAATATCACTGAATTTTAACCAGATCTTCAGTCTTGCAGGGAGGGGGGGGTGGCATATACATCAGCTTATAGTCATAATCCAAAGGATACATATTGGGATAAGCAGCTGAGAGGAGAAAATATGGCTAAAGACATATGAATGATAATCTGTGGGGTGTTGGGAGATTCTTGGCAAGCCCAGTGGGGAGCATGTCAAGGCTTCGAGGGTCCTCTTTGTTCTTTCCTATAAGTATCTCAGTTCTACTTGCCAGAGAAGATCTGAGCAAGAGAGGTTGGTCTCATGCCTGGAACTGTCTCATCAGCTTTGTATTTCTAAATTCTATTTTCATCCATCTGGGTCCAGGACGATGTGCAGGGAAGATGTGACTGCCGAGAAAATCTTCAGCTTCTTTTTTGTGCAAAGGAGGACAGCAGAGATGTATCCATGGGTTGTATGGGGCTATTTGTAAGATTTCCAAATTTTTATGTTTGGAAAAAAAAGAGAAAGATCTTGCCACTCTTGAATGCTTCACTGTGGCCAACCAGTGGAGACATTTCTCTTTTTTGGAGGTTTATTGAAGCTTGAGGTGGAAAGATGATTTTCCATTACCTCTCTGAATAATTCAGGTGCATTTTCTCAGCCATTCAGAGACTGAGTTCTAATTAGTTGATTTTGGTGTTCGTGCTTAAGTTCAGGCAGGTAGGGAGAGAAAAGTAAGAACATGGGAGGAGGCTTCAAAAATTTCTTAAACCCCTAATTTAAATGGGGAAAATGCATGTAGTGTGTGTGTATTGCACATATGTGTGCCTTCCCCCTTGGCTTTCAGCATATTCTTACAGGCATCTGTAACTATTCCACACTCACCCAAATGTTCAGAACCACTGGTTAATATGGTATCAAGCTGTTAATGCTGAATCTCATTATTGGACATTGCTACCATATTTTCTTAAGGAGTTTAGCTAGTGTTATTATTATTTGTAACAGGTCTTATTTGTGCAGCCCTGCATATATCTATGGTACAATATAATGAATTTCAGAATTTGGGGGGAAGGGGTGGGGAAATATGAATTCAGATTCTGCTTCCTCTGCTTTTGGCTCCTATTAATTATGCCGAGTCATCTAAACTATTTCTCGAGTTGATGGAGGAATGATAATCTATGTTTATAGGGTTTGTAGAGGCTTTAAGAACTCAGGCTTTTGAAGCACCCACATGTGACACAGCCTACGGCACATTTGTATACAGGATCTGCCCAAACTGGGCAGCAGTCTACTTTTTAAATGGAAACAAAAAACCAACCGCACATGCTCATAAGCACAGTTCAACTTTTAGACATTCTCACAAAGCAGAACCAGTACATTTTTGTAGTTATGACTTCAGGGATGCCGTCCACACTTTCTCCCAGTCAATATTTCCTCCTTTCCCCACAAATGACAACCACAATATTGTCCTTTTTTTTAGGAGACAAACTCTTGTTTTATTATGGAAATATACACCCCGAAAAATGAGAGTCAGTGAAAAATTATTGTGCCAGTTCATAGAGGCACAGGTTTATTCCAAACACAATATATTTGGACATGTGTACTGTCAGAGCATGGATGCAAAGTTCTCTCAGGAAGACATTGATCCTAGTTTCATTAGAAGACCTTCCAAAAGAAAGAAAGAAAAGAAGGAAGACATAAAGAAAAGCCAAATCGAAGCAGTGACTTTTAGGGGGGTCTGTTAGGTCAGTAAAATCCAAGGCAGCCTTGTTAATTCAAAAGATGTGGCAGCAGTTTTATGGGATCCCCAAGAGGCCATCTTGATAGGTTTTCTTGAAGGATGCAGGATGACCACAAGGGCTTAGTAGGAAGGAATAGTACAAATGGAAACCTGCATTGGTGAGAAAAAAAGGTCAGGAAAGTTTGAGAAGGATCCCCTCTCCACACCTCCTCGTTCTTTGAGGGTAGCAGGTGTTGCAAGGACTATTCTGAGAGGATTTCTTAGACCCTTACCCTACAGTCCCAATCTTTCTCCTTCACACTTCTTTTTGTCTCCCAAAGGACATTTAAAAGGAGCACGATTTTTGTCCCTTAAGGCTGCCCAAACTGTCATTTTGATGTGGCGCAAATAAGAGGGAAGATTTCTTCAGAGCAGGGTCAGAGAGAAGGAAACATTACCTTCAAAAGTCTAAGAACCGCGATGGGGAGGATGTGTTGAGAAACAGCAGCTTCATATTTTCACCGAAGACAAAATGGGTGCACAAACAAATGTGGTGGAGAAATCTGATTGTCCCTGGCTATCAATAGATTTAGCATCTGGAGTATTAAAGACTAGCGACCATCTAGCAGAGAAACAAGCCCTCATGAATGAAGCACATCTGCCTGAGTGATCACGAGGTGTCAACAAAATCAGGTAACAGGCACCAGAAAACCCAAAAGAAAACAAAAACCCATTGTTGAAAACGAGGGAGGTTGGAGCAGAGACCCAAACCCATCCGTAGATAAGAGGACATCTCCTCACAGAAGGGTCACAAGGAAGGGATGGGTCAACCAGGGTGAAGGAAAGCACTGGTGAAACACAGTATTCCTCTGGGTCTTTCAGGCTTCCTCAATGCCCTTTCCCCACCCCTCTCCCCACCACACACACCTCATGACCCTTGTCCTGCCTTTCAGTTCTGACTAGACCAGAGTATGTACACTTGGAGCACATACACAGGTACAGATAAGAGCTCATGATCCATGGAATCCAGGTCAGATTAAACCCCTCAGGACCAGAAATGGGAGTAGCGATACCATGAGGGTAGGCAGAAGATGAGGGAAGGAGAGGAGGAAAGGGGAATCAATCAAAATGAGTGATGCATAAACCCCCACCCCAGGAGGATGAACAACAGAAATGTGGGTGAGGGCAGACTTTGGTCAGGTAAGATATGAAGACAATAATAATTTATAATTTATCAAGGGGTCATGAGGGTGGGAAGGGGAGAGGGAGGGAAAAAAGAGGAAATGATTCCACGAGCTCAAATGGAAAGTAAATGTTTAGAAAATGATGATGGCAGCATATGTACAAATATGCTTGATATGATTGATGCATGCAATCTTAGAGAACTGTAAGAGCCCCCAATAAAATGATTTTTAAAGTTTTATGCTTTTTCAATTTTGTATAAATGGAATCATACAACACAGATTCTAATGTTTTATCTTATGATTGTGAAAATAATTCCTATTATTGTAACTGGATAACCATTGTTTATTTTCATCATAATGAAGTCTCCATAATCACAACAGCAATTTTGATCCAAATATGAGCAGATACTTATATTTGGGAATTTAGAGATTACCAAAAGAAATGAAAATTTATTTAGGATCTACTTTTCCTTAAATACCACAAATCTGAATGTTTATAGAAAAAAAAGCAAGTGGGTGATATGTTTGCATTTAAGTTTTTAAATGTAGTTTGATAAGAGAAATATCTAATATATAACATATGGAAGATGATTTATATACCAAATATTTATTCCTTGATTTCAACATATAAGGTCATACAGCGGTGTGTGTATTTGCTTGTGTTGTATGAAAGCTATTTGCTTACATGCTCACACACACCAGCCAGTCCCAGGAAGAGGGGGAAAAATGCAAGTTTTTTTCAGAGAGTAAATTACCAGTTCCTTTTAAAAGTGAGATGTGTTTCTATATTGAGATATCTTAGTGCACTTACATATGAACTATGGTATTGGTAAAAGATATTAAAATTACCTCTGACCGACAAAAGAACCGATAAATTTGTCTTGGACAAAGTACAGCCAGAATATTCCTTAGAGGAAAGGATTGTGAGACTTCATCTCATGTGCTTTGGGCAGGTTATCAGGAGAGACCAGCCCCTGGAGAAGGACATCATGCCTGGTAAAGAAAGGGGTGGAGCAGTGGAAAAGAAAAAGGGCCTCTACAAGATAGAGTGAGAGAGCGGTGGCCTGGATGGGTTCCAGCATGAGAACAGCCGTGAGAAGGGCGCAGCACCGTGATGGTTTCGTTCTGTTGTTCGTGGACTAACTCGGAGTTGAACTTAGATCCACAGCACCTGGTGACAGCAACAGGGCCATAATCTAAGACATAGAAGTCCTTGTCTGGATGACAACCAGAACCAAACGTTATTTACTTCTTCCTTGAACAGCAAGAATGCAAGATCACATAATTGGTAAGATCTATTAAGTGATATTACAAAACCAAAATATCACCATCAAGTTGATTATGACCCATAACAACTTCAGACATTTGATATGTTTGACTTATAAGGGGTAAACATAAAACTTTCACATCTTTAAAGTATTAGATATTTAAGCTAATACCATCTTGGCTTCCAAATGTCTTAAGCAGACCCACCTTTAGGTATTTGTATAAAACTCAATCTTTTTCTACAGCTGATGTATTTGAAAATAGAGATCCAATGAATTTATATAAACAACAACACCTCTCCTTATCATTCTCTCTTTATCTTTGAAGAACCAGACAGTCCCAAAGTGTAAACTAGAAGTGTCTTCCAAGCAAGAGCCCAACAACTTTGACTTCTTCTCAAGGGTCATTTAGTGACTAAGCCCTTTGTGCTGAGACAACATTTTACTAACTCGACATCAGACATTTCATCCCTTTCTGAAAAGCTGTCTTCCTTTATGTCCATATCTGTGTGTCCATTTTGCATTCTAAGAAATGAGAAAGCAGAACTTTCTCTTTATTGATTGTATATGAATGAACCATTTACATCCACAATGAACATTAAGGAAACATTTAGAATGTGTAAACATTTAAATGTGTAACATTTAGAATGAGTCTAGCAGCCAGCTCATCTGTGCAGTCAGCTTTAATTGTAATCCCTCTAAAGTCCAGTGGGAGTTTGGGCAACAGGGGCCTTCTTGCCAGCCACAGCCCTTCTTGCTGCCACTGTATTTACTGCTCCCGAGAGGAATAAGCAGCCGTCTACATTCTTTGCTTATCTAGTAGCCCTGGATGTTCAAATCAAACAGCATCCCCAAATGGAGCAATTAAAAGCTGCAGACTTCTAAGAATTAGGATGAGAAATGAAGACACGGTTTGCATTTTCTTCAGGTAGAATTATCACCAATAAAATCCTCCCTGGTATCTTAAAGAGTGAAATAAAGCTATAAATGGCACAATATTAGCATCAATATTTCATTTCTGAGACTCAGACATTCTATGTATCATGTGCTGCAGATGTGGGGCTCTTTCCTTCTTTTTAGAAGAAGAAATATTATAAACTATGACATGCCACTTCTTCTAAAAGGACATTACAATAGTAATCTATATAGTTGTCATTGTAATATACAATAGTTAGGTATATTACTTCTGCATGTAAGCAGTAGTCTAACAAATGCATCTAATATTGATTCTTGATCACCTCGCAATAAAATGAGTGGTTATCAGTCACTTTGCACGCTGTAATGCACTGTAATTTCTTTCTGCTGTCAGCTGTCTGACAAAGTCTACACTTGTATCTGACATCTCACTGGCTGTATTTGGAATTGCTAAAATTTCCCCTACAAATCACTTCTTTTGTGCATTTTTTTCTTGTTGGAAACTATCCCCTGGGTCACAAAAGCATTGAAGTCAGCCTTCAATGTCCTTTTCTTCTCTTGTAACTACTCAGATCAGAGGTATAGCTGTTGGGGGAGAGAAACTGGAAGCCTTTCCAGGCTGTAATCTTTCCCTCTTCCTTTGTGGGGTCTTCATTGATTGAGTATAACACAAACAAAGAGAAAGACACAGAACAGCGGCACACTGTATGTCACCAGAACAGTGATGGTGTTCCACAGTTGTGGTTCTTGGTTTACATTTTTCCCTTCCTGCCCTTCTTCTTCCCCTCCCTAGTCAACCTCAAATCCACTCCCATTCCACGACCACCCCAGAAGCTTTGAGGTTTGCCTCTTTTGGTGTGAAAACCAGTTTTGCTAGTCCCTCCCTCCCCTTTATAATAATGGTGTCATGGAGACTTTTGTGAATCAAATGGTGTTGTACAATTGCTATCACAATCAGTTTCAAAACATTCTCTTTCTTCGTGAACAAAGTGATGTGCTAGGACTTCCGCTCTCCCACCTACCTTCTGGGAACACTTACCCTATTTGCTATCTCTAAAAGTTCACCAATCCTGGTTCTTTTTAATTTTCTTTTCTTTTAGGCATCACTGCCCTCTGGTGGTGGGAGTAGGAGGCCCAGCCTTTGCTCCTGTGAGCTGGAATTGAACCTCCATCCCCGTGGGCTGCAGTCTTGCGCACAACCACTATGCCATCGGGCCTCAGCCCTGTCCTGGTTCTTAAAATACTGAAAAACAAAACATATAACAAAAATTCAAGAGGACTATCTTCAATGATAAAACTTGTAAGAGATAATCTCAGATATCATCTTTGTTTTAATTGACATTTCTTCTAGAGTGAATGCCCATGAATATTTCTGCACGTGATTGTTCATCTCATGGATGAAATTTGAAGGGAATTACTTTATGTTCAGTTTTTGATTGGGTTATTGTGCTTTTCTTATTAAGATGGTACAGCTTTCTAGAATGTGCTCCATTTTATTCAACATTGCTAGTGTTAGATATGGTTTTATTGCTTTTTTTTAAATGGTATTCATGGTTTAAAGAAACCAGTATAATTCATTAAAAATTTCCAGGCTCATTTCATTTTGTTTATGGATTTTCTTGTCAATGTTTCTTTGCTTTTTGGTTGCTCATCTTCCTCTTTCTTTTGTTGAAATTTTAGCGTTTTGAAGGGTTTTTTTATTGTTTTCTTTTCAAGTTTAAGAAAATTGTTATCTTTCTCAAACTCCATGATTTCTTCTCTGTTTCACTATGTACTCTGCTTACTACCCATCCTCTTTATTCTTTTATTGTTGTCTTCATTGTGGAACATTATCTCTGGTTTCCTGTTTAGAATTTTATATTACCTAGGTAGAATGACTTTTCAATAATGATGATTTTATGTTCCTGTCGGTCATTATTGTTGATTCTCTGTCGAGAACTCCCTGTAGTATGTTTTATAAGATTGACATCAGTTTTATAAATTCATTTAACTTTTCCCTGTATGAAAATGTCTTTATTTCTCCCTTGTGTTTGACAATTTTGCTGGATATACATTTCTTAGTTGGAATTTTTTTAACCTCTTCAATATTTCATATAGATCAATCCATTGTCTCCTTGCCTGTATCATTTTGTTGCAAAATCTGAACTTATGCTTATTGGTTCAACTTTATGTTATTATTTTTTTCCTGCCAAGCCGTTCTCAAGATTCTTTCCTTTTTTTTTTGTTGTTTGGACATTTGACTGTGATGTGCCATGTTGATGTTCTTTTGGGGTCTGTTTTACTTGGGGTTTACTGTATGTTATGGCTGTTCTTTCTGTTCATGTTTGGCAGGCCAGACCTGGTTATAACCACTACTCGCTGGTTGTCATGTAATAATACTTTCCCAGAAGGAAAGAGCTCAAAGGACACATTGCCAGGAAGGAAATCACAGGTTAATTGTGGAATATATATGAGCCAAATATTTCAACATCTTGTTTCAATATCTCTTCAACCCCAAGGGTGGGTTCATCGGGCAAGCACAGAGATTGGTTGTTGTTTCCAAGACAGGATGTTACTTGTATAGTTGTCTCTGGAATGAATAATATTTTCTGTGCACTTGCTGTAGTTCTGAAGAGTCCAGGGTGACTAGGTCGGATGGTGATAATCTAATCAGAGTAGAAGCTGATGACAGGAGAAAGTTAAATATTATCCCTCGCTAAGGTCCTGGTCTTGAGGCTGGCACCTGCATTTTTTAGGAAGTGCCGGGCAATGACCGGGCATCATGAAGGGGCTGAGAAGCCAACATCCAAATTGGTTTGTCCACCTCCCTGAGCTGTCTTCATTAATTCTGAAGATCAGAGCATGACCTCCTCAGATTAGTCCTCTTTGCCCAGGAACCGACAAGTGGACGACATCTCCTTAGGCTTCAGGGCTTGGAGAGTTGAGATTCAAATTCTCCCGTGCCAATTTACCTTGGTGTCAGTTCACCTAATCTCACCTCCCCTAAGGTTGCCTTGTCCCCCAACTGTGCTGTGGCCTAGCTGCCCAGTCCTCTGTGTCACCTGATCCAGTCCCAAGATCTACGTGGGCATTGTAAATGAGCTAATGACAGATTTGAATCATTCCTCACAGGAATCTGATGGATGGCTGGGGGGACCTTTCCCTGTAGGGCTACAGGTAACTAGTGAATTTTCCACTTGGGTTCAATCATGTTTGCCCTTGCTCAGGGCATGTTCAACTCCTCCCCGCCCCCTAACCTCCCAGTGTGCTAGGGAAGAAATGCCACTGTCCCCTGTGTGGTTCATCTCAGTGGCAGCACCAGGCCATGGGTGGGTAATGATGAATCAGCCCACCATTTCGTCCCCATCTCACCCATGGTCCGGACTGCTGGGCAAACTGTGGCCCCTCATGGTCCTTCAATCAGCAGACGTGAGCCCTGCTCTTGTGGGGGCACTTGCACTGGTTTCTGCCCTGTGGCAGTATCTCCTGTAGATTTCTGTTCTTCCAGGAGGTTTAGAACTTTATTTTTCTTCAGTCTTTCCCACTTTTAGAAAAAGCTTTGTTTAAGAGGGTGCTGCAGAGCTTCTGGATGTGTGGTCAGGCTTTTAATTTTTTTTCTCTCTTTTACATATTGTAAAATGTTTTAGGACCACAATCATACATCCTTTCTATGTGAACATCATACAAAATAAAACAAGGTGCACAAAAGATATATACTTTCTAAGAGAATTCAGTATTAAAAACTGAAAGGTGTTCTACCACAGAACATTTATCTACTGCCATTGAGCATATTCTGACGCCTAATGACTTGGATAGGTTTCCCAAGACTGTAAATCAGTAGTTCTCAACCTCCCCAAATGCCATGGCCTCATGTTGTGGTGACCTCCAACCATAACATTATTTTCATTGCCACTTCATAACTGTAAGTTTGCTACCTTTATGAATTGAGTGACCCCTGTGAAAGGGCTGTTTGACCCCGAAAGTGGTCGTGACCCACAGGTTGAGAACCGCTGCTGTAAGTTTTTGTTGTTGTTGTTGTTGTTTTGGGCATCACTGCCTCTGGTGGTCATGGGCGCTACCCAGAGCTGCTCCTGAGAGCCGCCGCTGGATTTGAACTGATGAGCCCGCGGGCCGCAGTCCTGCACTCAACCACTTAAGCCACCGTGGCTCAGCCCTGTAAATCTTTATGGAAGCAGACAGTATCACTTTTCTCTTGTGTTGGGTTTGACCCACCCACCATGTAACCAACAGTGCCACCCCTAACCCATAGTAAACTTCACAATGATTTACAATTGTTTTCCCTTCGACTTCATGCATTTTTTTCCCCTTCAGGTTACATCAGGCACTTATGTTTCCTACAAGGACAGAGTTTTAGGCAACTCTGAGGGTTTTGTTTGTTTGTTTGAGTTTTGTGGTGTTTAAGAGTGGATCATGGAGAAGGAGTAACATTCTCTGGGATTGTTTTGGATTTCCTTAAGACTGAAGACTGCTATTCCTCTTTCTGCACACTTATCACTTGAGCAGAATGCAAGGTACATAAAATCTATTTCATAAATCTTAAAAACAAAACAAAACAAAACAACAACAACAACAAAAACCAGGCAGACAAATACACAAGGGTCTCAGAGACCTAGGGGGAAGGTGTGGTGGTTGCTAGACTAAGTCTGATGCACCTTGAATCTCATTTTATGCACAGTAGATGGAGCTACCTCCCTATCAAAAGTATGAGTTCTTGACTCAGAAAATGTGCTTCCTATGATTGGAGCTCCTGGAGTGAAATGTTGTACATTCAGGTGAAACAGGGGTGAATGGGGGAGGTTCTGGAATTTTGGTGAATTGAGAATTGCATCACAAATGAGCTTTTCTTACTCTCAAGAGTCGCCTGTGTTGGGAAGCATTCCCATTTCTGTTTGTTTCATGAGAAGCAATGTAGAGAAGAGGCAGTCGGAAGCTCAGGGGATTTAGTTTCTTACTGTGGCCCTTTTCTCTGTTGCTGTGAATCCTTCCCAAACCCAACTCACTGCCTGGAGTGGCTTCAACCCAAAATGACCCTACATAGGATTTCCGAGGATGTAAGTCTTCCCCGGAGCAGAGAGCCTTAGCCTTCTCCTGCGCTGGTGGGTTTGAACTGCAGCTCTGTGCTTGGGAGTGAACCAGTGCCAACTCTGCCTTGTCATCCCCCGGGATTGAGGAGTGCCTCTGAATCCTCATCAATGACTCTTCATCTCTCTCAGTGTCTTCCCAGTCTCTGACTATTCCTCTTGATCTGCTAGTTTCTCTCACACCAAACATTATGAACTGTAAGGGAGATATAAAAATTATATCTTTCCTGGAAGGTCAGCTGTTCCTCCCAAGAACAGTTCAAGGAGGAAGGAACCGAGTTCATAATTTATTGAGTGGTACTCTGTTCTACCAAACCACTACAGATAGAGGCATCCGAAAGGAGAGTGACCCTAGGGTGGTCTTTCTCTCTTCTTCTTTCTACTTCTGTTGCTTCCTATTTCCAGCTCCAAAATCCTTTCTTCTGGATCAATTTCTTTTTTTTTTCCCCACACAGAATTTTACAAATGCCAGTGGGGCTGGTTTGGGTGAAATCCTCTTGGATGCTGCCCCTGCCAAACACGACTAGCTTTGAAAGAGCAAGAGAGGCCCCTGCCTGAAGTCCCAGTCTGTGGAGGCACCGTCACAAACATATACAAAAGATACTGCAGAGTATGAGGAGACTCTGTGACTCTATGGAGAGGTTCAGACCAATTACAGTGTGACACAATTATTAACATAAACCTGTGTGCTAGGCTGGGTTCTCTAGAGAAGCAAAACCAGGGACATTTCTGAGTCGATGTTGATAGAAAGAGTTTTACAAGAAATGGCTCCCACAGTTGTAGGACCTGGCTCAAGCCTACAGGTGAGATGTAACCCTAAGCATCTCTTGAGTTGTGTAGCTGCAAGAGCTGATGCACCAGAAATTGGCCAATGAAGCAGGAGGGCCCCATCCTGGTGGGTATAGAGATGAATGAACTTGAACTTGGCTGAATGACTCCAGGGGCGGCACTCTGCTGACGGCTCCTGAGATTGGCAGGCAGTAGAATGGGAGGTCAATGACCCATATGCAAGATCCAGAGTTTGAACAAGACAAAGGAACAAGAAGGAGCTTTGTTTCTCTCAAAACTCAAAATTCACCACCTTGGAGAAGACTTCCAGCACAAATGGCCATACCCCCAAGAAGACGTCATCAGATTGCAACCTGATTGATAGGTTGTGTTCCCCACCACCACCTTCACCCAGGTACATTGAGTTGACATAAAATCTAGCCATTGCTTGTGAACTTGACACCTGAGCACAACCCTTAAACCACACATAACTTCCCCCATAATGAAACTTCTTCCTCTTTGAAAGACAAAACAAAATAAGAAGGAAACAAGACCAAGCATGTCACAGAGTTGTTGATGGTCTTTCTCTGGAGGGTGATGCCATTGGTCTTACTCTACTGCTGCAGTTAGTTGTCAGGTCTGGGGTTAGCTCAGTTCCTTGTATATTTTTTATTGCATGGGAGGTGGGAGCCCCTAACGCCTGTCTTGTTCAAGCATCAACCATACATCTCCAAGGTGATCACTAACCCCACATCCAGAAAGCACAAGAGTGCTAAGAAATCCCTACTGCTGGCATATCATTAAACCCATACCTTATGAGATAATAACCCAGTATTATTTAAACATTCATGGAATAACTCGATAGATATGCATAACCCACGTATAATGATGTGCTAGTCACTCTTATGGCTGCTGACTACCCACCATACTAAGCCTGTGGTCACTCAGTCCGTTCTGACTAACAGCAATCCCATAGGTCAGAGGGGAAGAGCCCCTTCGGGTTTCTGAGACGCATCTTTCTGCAACAGAGCAGCTGACGAGTGTGAACTCGCTGACTCTTTGGTTAGCGACCCAATGCCGAAGGCATTACACTCTCAGGATGCCCTTGCTAAGAACAAAGTGAACAAGTGAACACGGATCCCTGCACTCATGGCATATGCTTTCTACTGTGCTTGGGGCAAGCTCCCTGCAGCTTATGTCTGGCATGTGCTAGAAGTTTCTCTTCCTAGCAAATCGCTCTTTCTCCGTCATTTGGGAGAGGAAATACCAGGCTATGTTGAAGCGTTTTGATGACCAGTCTGACATCCCGTGGCCTGTGCTCTCCCCATCTCTGTCCCACACACCTCTATTGAGGAAGGAGGGACTTTCCATTTAACTTCCTGGATAAATATGTAAAGCAAAGAGCTAGGTTTGCTTCGTATAGGTCTATATTTTCAACTGCTTTGGGAGTTTCAAGGTTTGCTGTGAGCAGTATTTGTACACAAATAATTCAGCAAATTTAAAAATTGGGTTCTGACATGAGGGAGCATTGGTTTTTCAACGGAATAAGCTTACCTTTACTTTTAGCACCTTGCTGGCACTATTTAAGAAAGCAGATATGCTCTTTTTTTTTAGGGGAGGAAACGTTAGTACCGGCATCAGCGTGGTTATCAGGCGATCTAAAACAATTAGTCCTCATTTAATTAAATACAACATTGCATCAAATACCTACTATTGGGAAGGACATTATCTCTCTTTTATGAAGGTTGGCATACTATGCAGATCATGGACGACATTTCAAAACTCATGCTTAGATCGGATCTCAATAAATTTGCAGCATATATGGTTTAGTATACACATAAAACAACATTTTTAGTAATGACTCATATATAATAGTGTCTGCAATGTGGTTTCCATTATAACTCTCGTCCTCATCTGCTAGTAACTTTCTCAAAATTTAATCTTTTAGGTTGAAATTTTCCATGCCTGGTTTAAGCTCAACGGTATTTTAAAAATTATTTTTAAAGTTGCAGGGCAATTCCTTTGGCTATCGTCTATACTTCTTTCAATTTCAATGTAGGCAAGAGGGGAAAAAAGAGAGGAGGGAGGAATAAGTTGAGTATATGGATATGGTATTTATGTGTTCAACTAGAACCATAAAAGGCCTTTATAACCTGTACCTAAGATCATTTCATTCAGCTCATTTCCTAAAGTCACTGAAGCATGGCTTGCTGCTATCTGGTATGTTATTAGTCATTGCAGGAACTGTTTCTTTACATGGAAACAGAGGATCAAAAGGGCCTCAGAGATTAGATTCCCAAGACACTTAAATATGCACGTGCAGTTGATGAGTGTGATGAATTGCACATACTGCCCTGAGATTGTGATGGTCTTAGCCTAAGCGTTCACTCCTCTATCATGTCCTTTCTTCCTATTCCCTAGGCCCCTGTAGCAGTGGTTCTCAACCTTCCTAATGCTGGCACCCTTCGATACAATGCCTCGTGTTGTTTTGGTTGCTACTTCATGACTGTAGTTTTGCTACTGTTATGAATCAGGTAACCGCTGTGAAAGGGTCATTTGGCCCCCAATGGAGTTGAGACCCACAGGTTGAGAACCGCTGCCCTATAACAAACACAATTTCAGGAAATCAAAAGTACATCTCATTAGAACATAGAGCTAAAAGTGTTTGGGGATATTGCTATTGAAAAATGTAATTTTTATAGTTTTGGTTCTAATGTATACGTTGCCAAATTCCTGTCCCTGGATGGCCCTTAGACATTGTTTATATACTACCCAAACTCCAAACCCACTGTCATGGACTTGCTTCCTACTTATAGACACCATGGCTTGTGACTGTGAGTCTTGATGAGGGCTGATAGCCTCATCTTTCTTCTGAGAACCAGCTGGCCGGTTTGAGCTACCAACCTAGCCCATAGTATCTTAGGAGATCTTTAAATGCGGTCATAATGCACCCTTTCCTTAGTCAAACATAAAGAAATGAAAAATCACCCCACCCCCCAACACTGTTTCACACCTGTCTTTGGTGACGAAAGCTTATTGGTGAAGAACTAAAATAGCTTTCTTTTCTTTCTTTTTTTTTGTTTTTAAAAATAGCTTTCTTTTAAGGACAAAAGGTAAGAGAGGCACAATCACGAACTGCTCTGTGATCCTGGTGATGTTTGACTAAGAACAATGTATCCAAGAGGAATTACTGAGAGCCAAGTGGAGGGAGAGCATGGTAGTGGGAGAGGAGCAAGGTGAAAAGAAACAGAAAGAAAGAAGTAGAAAGCAGAAGTTATTTATAGAGGTATAGGGATAGGGATGCATATATGTAAATATATAATGAAAGGGATAGACGTCAATGTACATACTGGATATACTTGTGTGTAAACTGAGTTTTTCAGTACATATTTTATGCTTAAGCTAGAGAGAGGGTCCCACACAGCATTGATGGTGATGACTATGAGCTCAGTGATGATGACACTGTCTCTGCTGATCACCTCACACCAGTTAAAGCTGAAGCTCCGTTGGACATACAGATGCTGAGGAAGAATCCAGTTTTGAAGAATTTTAACTCTGTGTGTTAGCTTGGTTTCTGATTGAGCTAAGGTTTTTGTACTTTTAAAGTTATTGTTGATACTATATGTTTTCTGTTGACCCTCTTCCTCCCTTATGGGTTCTAGTTTACTGTTTTTCTTTGAAATAAATTTCCAAAAACATTTAACCCATTGATGCCTAAGTTAATATAATTTTTTTTTGTGTTTTTTTTTGGGGGGGCATCACTGCCCTCTGGTGATTGTGGGAGCTACTCATCCTTGCTCCTGGAGAGCTGCTGCTGGACTTGAACCACCAAGCCCGTGGGCCACAGTCCCGCACTCAACCCTGCACTACGCCACCGGGGCTCAGCCCTAAATTAATGTAATTTTATTGGTATCTATTTTTATTCTGAAATTTACCAGTAGCTGCTGCATTTCTCACCCTAGCTTTGTACTCAAGCCAATAAAATTTCCCAGTTTTTGTGGTAAAATTAGGTGCCTCAACTTATATTTGGATCAGTTGGTACTCAAGTACATATGAAAATCATGGTATGGTACTCATATTTATGTTAAAGTATTAAGATAGGGCTGAGCCCCGGTGGTGTAAGTGGTTGAGTGCGGGACTGCGCCTGTGGGCTTGGCAGTTCAAATCCAGCGATGGCTCTCAGGAGCAGCACTGGGTCGTGCCCATGACTACCAGAGGCAGTGATGCCCCCCCCTCTAAATAAAAACAAAAATAAAATAAAATAAAACATAAAATATTAAGATAGCAGATGGACTTGGGACCTCTACTCAAGGCTTTTCTAAACACAAGAACTTTTTTTCTAATAACCTGGCACTCTTTGATGCTCACCTTCTCAACACGATTACTGAAGTCAAAATAGGTGCATAAACAAATGTGGTGAAGAAAGTAGATGGTACCTGGCTATCAAAGGATATAACATCAGGGGCCTTAAAAGCTTGAAGCTATACAAGCATCTATCTAACAAGGAAGCAAATAAGTCTATATGGAAGAAGTACATCAGCCTGTGTGATAATGAGGTGCTGACAGGATCAGGCATCAAAAAATCCCCCTAAAACAGTTACATTTATGTAAATGAGGGGGATTGGAGTGGAGACCCAAAGGCCATCTGTACACAACTGGATATCCCTTCTACAGAAGGGTTACAAGGAAGAGAAAATTCAACCAAGGTGCAGTACGGCACTGACAAAACAAACATCATTCCTCTAGTTCTGGAATACCCCCCCACTACCATGATCCAGGTTTACCACACAAATCTGGCTAGTCCAGAGTGCACACATTGGTACAGATAAGAGTTATGGGCACTTGGAATTCAGGACAGATAAAACCCTCAGAAACTGTAGTGGGAGTAGTGATATGAGAATATGGGGATGTGGGAGGATGGTGGGGGGAGGGGCGATAAAGGAGAAACCAATCACAAGATTGACAATGTATTGCATTCCCCAGTGGAACAGAGAACAGAAATGTGGGTGAAGTAGGTGAAGGGAGACAACAGACAGTGGAAGCCATGAGATAACAGTAATAATATATAATTAATCAAGGGTGGGAGGGTAGAAAAAGGAGGAGGAAAAAAGAGGAGCTGATACCTTGGGCTCAAGTTGAAAGAAAATGTTTTCAAAATGTTGATGGCAACATATATACAAGTGTGCTTAGTACAGTTGAACGATGGATTGTCATAAGATTTGTAAGAGCCCCCAATACAATGATAAAGATTTCCTCTGGGACCCACCAACATAAGATACAATCTGTATCTTATATTCTCACATGTCATGAATATAGCAACGGAGTTGAAACTCATTCTTGTACTCCATGTCAGAAGAAAGTCATTGCATTTAGAAATATATCTATCTATCTTGGCTTTTACTTATAGAACCAACAGCAACATCCAACTGCCCCAAAGGCATTTAGAAAATTGACATGTTAAGTATTCTTCTTCTGAAGTCACACCCGGGTATGCATTACTGGTTTGCATGCCTAAGTGTCTATTCTCTCTCCATAGCTCTCCCATGTAGACATATACATATACATCCATGTAGAGTTACAATTTTCCACAAGGAACAAAGGCAATCTCATAATGAAAAGCAACATTTTTTATGGATGCATGCCAAGGTACCGGATCCTCATTCTTTTCCAGTTGATTTATCTTAATGATTCTCTGTCAGGCAAAAGCCTTTACGAATTCTGCATAATGTCCTCTTCAATTACAGCAGCATGCTCGCCTCATTTTGCAAAGCTAAGCTTGAGACAGTTGTGTGTGGGGTTTGTTGCTCCCTAAGAATTCTTCCCATATTATTTAGTGACAGAATGAGTCTGGTTAATGCTGGAGGTATTTGACTAGCAAACAGTTTTCTTTTTTAAGATGCTTGCTTAGAAAATGAAACCTCAACAAGGTTTCCCCTTCAGCCTCATTCTTTGAAATAGAAGCATAGATGGAGCCCTGAGTTAGTCCCTCATAACACTGTCTGATAGAACTTTCAATGATATTAGAATTTGGCCTCTATTTTGCTTAATTCAGTTTTTGAGATGTTTTCTGGTCCTGCACTATCCTCACAATTGTTATGTGTAAGCTCCTTGTCACAGCCCCTGTGCCAATATCACATCAAGGGTCTTCTTTTCTGCTGCCCTTTGAAATCTTTGAAATTTGTCTACTGGGTCTGAGAAAGAGAATTAAACATTTTGTATTGCTTTGAGAAACTATGCCAACACTGCATTTCCCTTGTGTGATTTGAAAAAATTTGGAAACTGATAGTAGTTATAGTGGCACAATGCAATTAGTGTTAGCGATACCACTGAAAAGTATATATATAAAAATGTCGAAATGGCAAATGTTCTGTGTTACATATTTAAACACATATAAGCATATATGCAACATCACTTTAAAACAAGAATTGATTCTTATCAATTGTATATGTGTGTCTTGACTGTACTTATCCACCCAGCCCTCCTGTAGCTGTGGTGAGATGTTAGAGGTGGCTGCAGTCATGGAAAGATGCAGCTGGACTGAAGTCTAAGGTAGCTTCTTCATTAAATGTCTGGTGCCTGGATTGGTAAGGCTGGACAAATGAGGTCTGGCCAGGCCTCTCTGTCCATAGAGGCTCTCTGTGTGACTAAGTTGGACTTTTGATCTGAATGGCAATGTCAGAATATTAAAATTCTTACACAGTATCTGACTTCCCCCAGAGTGAATGTATGAAGAGAAAGAAAGGCAGAGTGCCACGTTTTTCAGGTGTAGATGATGCCTGAATGTCTCATTGGTAAGAACAATCATACAGCTTACCTACATTCAAGGGGAGATTGTTTAGACTCTGTCTCTGAATGGCAGCCAACCAGATGCCCTGGAGTCATTTCCAAGGAGAATTGTGTTCCATAGGGCATTTCAATGGCTACATTTTTTAGATATAGATCTTCAAATATTTCTTCCATGATGCCTCTGAGTGGTCTTAGACTAAGACCAGCTAGAGGCTTGCAGTGAAATGAAATTGTTGGGTATGACTCTTCTATATCTATAACCTTTATAACCGGCCCCAAATGACTGGGGGGGGGGGCACATACAAAGATGGCACATGGGACTAACACAAGGGGATGAGACAGTTGTGTCATTCTGCTGAGTGTAAAGTGAATCATCTCAGGAGCCATAACAGAGGACCCTGGGACCAGCAGAAAGAAGAGGTGCAGGAGAGTTGTTGCATGGTGAGGCAGCAGCAGATGCATGAGAGGAGAGGGCACCTAGACTCTGAAGCTGAGCAGTGGACTTCTGGACTCATGGGACTAGGAAAGCGGAGTGACCTTGGGATGGAGACTGGCGTAAAGGGTGGGGGTCTCACACAGTATTTATCATCACGAAGGAGCTTTGTCATGTTTGCCCACCCGGGTAGAGGCTAAAGGTCCTCCTGGTTGAGAAGTGAAGAACCAGAGAGAGAGGAAGAGGTACTTCCGTGCAAAGAACTGTATCTTGAATATTTTTTATTCTGCCTTGTAATCTGTTAATTTTCCTAAAAAGCACCATAACCGTGAGTGTTGTCTGTGAGTTGTGTGTGGCCAGTGCAGAGTGCCAGGGAAGGAAGGGTTGCTATGAGAAATAGGGATGAAGCTTGGAGGGTGGAGAAATGTCTGACCTCTGCTCTGTAGGAATCAGTCTTGGACCGGTGCTGAGTTTGATTCTGCTTCCACCTAGGGGAGCCAAAGGAGTTCAGATTCCGTTGAGTGCCATCATTTCCTCAGTAGAGTAACCTCGGGGTGTTTGCACCACCAGTAAGACCTATGGCTGCTTTTATTCCTCAACAACCTCCTTGGACACTGGCACAATTGTTGTAAAAGGAATCATATATTTTTTAAAAAGGCTAAAGCAAATGCTCTGTTCTCCCTTTCTACCTGACCAAGAAAGTATGCTGCCTGTCTTGTGAGCCAAAATTGAGAAGAGCAAAGGGTTGTGTGATGACATCCCAATTGTAACGGGGACCTGATGGACAAAGCTAGCATTTAGCACAGGATTGAACGTCATCAGGCAAAGAAATACTGTGGACTGAGGTAGTTTTGGTGGTTCTAAAATGGTTAAAAAAGAGTCCTGCGAGTGCAAAAGTCAAGCACTTGGCTGCTGACAGGTGTTTTGAGCGCACCTGGAGGTTGCAGGAGAAGAGGAAAGCTCCCCGCCATGGGATGATTCTGGCTCCTGGCACCCCTGCAGGCTTCAGAGAGAAACTCTTTTTAAAAATCTCTTATTTAGGGCTCATACAACTCCTATCACAATCCATACATAGGTTCATTGTGTGTCGAGCACATTTATACATCTGTTGCCCTCATCATTCTCATGATATTTGCTTTCTATTTAAGCCCTTGGCATCGACTCCTCGTTCACCCCCCTCCTGATCCCCTCCTTCATAAACCTTTGATAATTTATAAACTATCATTACTTCGTTATATCTTACACAGTCCATTGTCTCCCTTCACCCACTTCCCCACTGTTTGTACTGCAGGGAAGAAGTTATATGTAGATCCTTATAATCGGTTCCTTCTTTCTACCCACCTTCCCTCCACTGTCCCGGTATCGCCAGTCTCACACATGGTCCTAACGGGATCATCTGTCCTGGACTCCCTGTTTCCTCCTGTTTGTACCAGAGTACATCTTCTGGTCTAGCCAGATTTGTAATGTAGACTTGAGATCATGATCGTGGGAAGGAAGAAGTATTGAAGAACTAGAGGAAAGTTGTATGCTTCATCATTGATGTACTGCACCTTAACTGGTTTGTCTCCTCCCTTTGACCCCTCTGTAAGGGGAAATCGGTTACCCACAGATGGACTTTGGCTCCCTAATCTATACTCCCCCTCATTTGCGATAATAACATTTTTAGTTTTTTGATGCCTGATCCCTTCAACATCTCATGGTCACACAGGCTGGTGTGCTTCTGCCACGTGAATTTTGTTGCTTCTGAGCTAGATGGCCGTTTGTTTACCTTCAAGCCTTTGAGACCCTAGATGCTATATCTTTTGATAGCTGGGCACCATCAGCTTTCTTCACTACCATTGCATATGCACACTTTTGTCTTCAGCACTTGTGTCAGGAAGGTGAGCACTATGGAATGCCAATTTAAAAGAATGTGTTCTTACATTTAGAAAGTACTTGAGTGGAGGTCCAATGTCCATCTGCTGCCTTAATACTGAACCTACAAATATGTGCACATAAAACTATTTCCCCATCATCATGTATAGATATATTTACCTATGTACATGCCTGTATTTAGGCATCTATAAATGCCATTTGCCTCCTATTTCTTTCCTCTATTTCCTTTTACTTTCCTCTTTGTCCCACTCTCATGCTCAGCCTTCATTTGAGTTTCAGTAATTTCTCTTGATTACCCTACCTTTGATCACTACCAGACTTCTTGCCTTGTCTTCAGACACCCTTCTTGCCACTTATTTTGGATCACTTGTTCCCTTATCCCTGTGTTGGTCAACACCACCTCCTTTCCTCCACAGCCCCTCCCCCATACCGCCCTGGAACCATTGGTCCTGCTGTTTTCTCCTCCAGATTGATCATTCAGCTTATCTTATCTAGATAGACCTGCAGATATAACAAAAAACCAACGAGAAATAGCAAGATGAAGCAACAAAAGAGACTATCAGAAATAGGGGAGGATATAAATACAGAGGAGTCACAAAGTGACAAGTGGACCACAAACTTACTCAAAGATAAATCACCTGTGTACATTGAAAGAATTCACCAAGAGAGTAACAAGAGAGTCCACAGACAGGGAAAACATCTTTAACAATGATACACCAAAGGCCTCATTACTAAAATCTACAATGCTTTCCAAGCTTACAATAAGTGGACAAGTATGTTGGACCTATTCTTTGAGTAGAAGTAGGAGAAATGCAGCAATAAAGAGACGGGTTGAGTTTGGCCACTAATAAACAAGATGAGAGCAGGTTGACTGGTCTGGAGTTCATGACCTAGCATGAGGGCTAGGCGTGTTGAGAATTTGTGGGACCATAGTCTAAAGGGAAGGTGACCAACGGATTCTGTGTTAGGACGGGCAGATTAGAGGAACAAATGTCATAGACACGCATATAGATATAAGGAAAAGGTTTACATACAGGAGGAACAGGACATTGAGCCCAGTCCAGTTCAAAGTCACTAGTCCAATATTAACCCATATGCCTAAAATCAATGTATAAAGTCTCCTTCTGACTCACGAAATCACAGGTGAGTGGGTGCAGAGTCCCGGTGCTGGCAGGGGTCTCCACATGGCTCCTTGCTCCCAGGGCTCAGGGTTCATGAACAGCATCCAGTGGTGGCAGAAGCAACTCATCACTGGCAGCGGTCCCCATGTGGCCTCTCCAGCTTCAGAGGTCTAGCTCCATCATAGCAAAGCCGTGTGACTTCTCTGGCTCCTCAGATGCTGCTTTTTTGTCTTATCTGTGATTCATCATCTCTGAGACTAACTCCCAGCAACTGGGGAAGATAGCTTCTCATCTTCATGAGGGAAATATCGCGAGATTTCCCAGAAGTCTCAGGAGAAAGCCATGCCCACATAGAGGTCTCATTGGCTACTCAATGGCTATCTCCAGATTGACAGGCTAGATTCCACCCCTACATTTCAATAATACAATTAACATAAGCAGGTGACTGCCACAGATACCCTGGTGAGGCTAAGTGAAACAGACAACGTAGAGTTGACCAGAACCTGACCAAAGGAAGAAAAGCTATTTGAGCCTGTGAACTGGTGCATATTGCTGTTCTTTATGGATGGCCTGTCCTGATTTGACTTTGCTTATGGATGCGCACTTCACAGGGTTCCAACTGGAATGAAGATTCTTCATGTTGAAAGATATGATTGTTTCCTCAGAGCACTGGGTTGATGTAAGTGAGCAATATTGGAACTGGATACCCAAAATGGGGGAATAAAGGCACGAAGTGGTTGGATGACAAACTCTCATAGGTGGGGGACCATATATTCACAAGATTAAATGATTAAGGTGTGAGTGTTAAGGCATAAGATGTTTTTGTTTTATTCATTTATAGAATGTTATTTTTAAATGATGGTGACACATGTTGAATTGTATACATTTTAGTTTTATCCTGTTAGATGCAGATATGATTTTATTATTGTTTGTTTTAAAATTGCATATGGTTACAGAGTTATGTGAATGTGTCAAATTGACAAGGGGTGGTCTGTGGCAGTCACATACTCTGGTGTCAATTTGACTAAGTGTGTAGGGGTACAGTCTAGCCTGACAATCTGGAGATAGCCAATGACACCTCTGTGTGGGCATGGCTTTCTCTGAGGATTCTGAGAAGTCTTGCGATACTTCTCCTGTGGAGGTGTGAGACTATGGATTCAGTTCCTTGGAGACGAACTACTGACAAGATGAGATGATAGCATGCTGATAGATTTTAATTCCTGGAGACTGGAGAAGTCAGAGCAGAAGTCACGTGGGCTTACCCTGATGGAACCAAACTTCTGGGTCTGGAGAAGCCACGTGGAGACCCCTACCAGCACTGAGATGCTTCTACTGCCATTGGATACTGCTGATGGACCCTGAGCCCTGGAAATGAGGAGCTATGGGGAGACCCCTGTCAATCCTGGAATGTTTGTACTGGATACTGGATATGCAAGACTCAGCATCCACTGGCCTTTGATTGTCTTGGTGTCATTGCAAATGCCTTGTGAGTCAAAAGAAGACTTTACTGACTGGTATTGGACATATGGGCTATTATCAGACTTATGACCTTGGACTGGACTGGGTTGGGATGCTTTCTCAATGATGCATTCCTCTTGCATAGAAACCTTTCCCTTATGTTCCCCCTCCCCCCCCAAATCTGTGGTACATACCTACAATGGAAAACTATATATGACTGAAAAGCAGCGATGAGCACGTGAAGCATATTGTTGCATGGGAAGAAGTGGAGGAAATCGCTAAGTGAAATGATTCAAATGAGAGAGTACAAGTACAACATGAGTCCCTGAGGTTAGCTTAAAAAACCCAAGCATTCAGCTGAGCCCTGGTGGAGTAGTGGTTGTGCGCGGGACTGCGGCCCACTGGGACAGAGGTTCAATTGCAGCAGTGGAGCTGGGCCTCCTACTCCCACCACCGGAGAGCAGTGATGCCCCCCCCCCCAAAAAAAAAAAAACAACAACCAAGCATTCAAAGGTGGCATAGGGAAAAGACTCTTTCCAGGAGTAGAGAGCCTTGTCTTTCTCCTGTGGGGCAGAAAGCTTGGCACTTAGGTAAAGCTTCCAGCTCAGAAAATCCCAGGGGGCACTTCTGCTTTGTCCCATGAGGTCACCCGGCACGACAATGGACTCCCTGGGACCTACTAACAACACATTACGTCTCCGACTAAAAGCTTTTCCACATGGCATGCATGGAAGTGCTGCTTTCATCTTTGAATCTGTAAGATCGCTGGGCTTTTTTGTTTGTTTCCTTCATGTCGCTTCGCTGATTGGGATGGTCTTTTATTTCACTCTTTGTTTTATGGCGCGTGGGATGTCAGACCGATCTTTCTTTAAAAAACTCATTAAAAGTAATGATAACTAATAATAAGATCCCGTGTTGACAAACAAACAGCGTCCATTTCTACGAACACTTTGGAAGTTCGGTGTCTCTTTGAAACACGTTGTGTTGCTCTAGAGTTCTTTCTGCTCTTTTGTGCTTCATTATCCAAAGCACTTATCCAGCGGAAGTGCTCAATCATTATTTACAGTGTGAAAGAAACAAAGCAACGCATTTTTCCAAATATTAAAGTTTTCGTCACATTTAGATGGCTTTTCACTAGCAGCTCTGGTGGCTGAGTGGGTTAAGCATCGTACTGCTCACTGAAAGATTCAGACGCACCAGCCGCTCTGTAAGAAAGTTGAGGCCCCGTCAAGAGGACCGTCTCAGAAACCCGGGGAGCAGCTTCTTACTGTCCTACAGGGCCACGCAGAATCAGACCCAGCTTGGTAGCCCTGGTTGGGTGGTTTTTGTTTGTTCGTTTTAACTTTTAAGACAATTGTACCGATACCTTCCCATCAGACAGCTTCAAACTACCTTGTCCAAGAAAATTAGGTGAAGGGAAGCACTGCTTCTGTCCCAGACATCTGACTGCCTTCCAGGGCGGCTGTTCATCATTTCGACTTGTCATTCAGTGTTAATCAGTAATGTTCACAGGACACCTGGGCGTTGGTTTCTGTGTTGTACGGAACATGAGTATTTTCCGGGGGAGTCTGGTGACGGCTTACACATCTAGCTGCAGCACTGTCAAGCGGCCTCTCACAGGACCTCCGTGTATTGCTTTGATTTGGTCTTCTGTTCTCTGTTCCTTAGATCTTGAGGGCACAATGTGTTTCCTAGGTAATCAGATTCAGCGAGGCTTTAAGATGTAGTTTGCAGAAGGAAATCTGGCTACGGAGGGCTTCCTTGGTGCACACTGATGAAAGGAATCCTCTTTTCATCACTATTCTGGGGACCAGATTCAGGGGTGACTGGTGGCATGCCGCTTCTTTGTTCCATCTACCGCTTTCCTCTTCTCCGCGGTCACCTGCTTCTGATCCCCCTGTAAGTCGTGAGCGCATTCCTGTAGGCCTCGCCAGGATCGGCTTCAGTTCCTTTGGCTCTGGCAGCTGCGGCTGAAGCTCTGGCTTTCTTTATTACTGGAGGCCATGGTTTCTGATAGCTGGCTGGGCTTTGTCAGCACAGAAAGACTAGGATGAATGCAGGCAGGGTGGTTTGGGGATGGAGGATGTTCAGTGCAGTGGTGAAACCACTGTCTGGGATCTGAACAAAGTTTTCCTACTGTATCTCAGGGGATTGCAACGGCTTCCCATCCTCACAGCTAAGATCCAATCCTCAGGGACTCTCCCTCCTTTTCATCACCCTCTCCAGCGGACAGTGTCTGATCAAGTCACTTGCTTGCTTCCATCGCTTCCCCTTGCCATTAACACAGGGTCAAGCCTCATGGGAAAGTATGGTGGTCCGTGCTAGATTGACCATCAGCTGTCGGGATTCTTTCCTCGGGATCTCTCCCTAACTCCATACCTCAGTCCCCTGGAGGCCTGGTGTAGCTGCCACTCTTTCCAGCAATTGTCATCTCTGTTCCAAAGACTAGGTTAGACCCACTCGCTATAGAGACCATTTAGTCCTCTTCATTCTCCCTAGTGTACTTCACATTATTTATTTTCTCCTTGTCTTTTTCCTGGTGTTTAAGTTCCATGCAAGGAAGGGTCATATTTGACTAGTTTACCACTGTGTCCTGGACACCAAATATTGGGTTAGAATAGGCACTAAATATTTGCTGAAAATTTTAATAAGTACCATATGTTAGCATACCTCTCATCAAACCTTATTGCTTCCATAAATCCTGCATCGGCCACTTTAATTCAAAGAACCTTGCTTTGTATCAACTTTATATTAAGATAGTTTATATGTCTCAAGAAATATATTTACCATTCAGCTTCACAAAATTAAACATAGAATTACTATTTCACCCACAAATCACCCTCCTAGACATATACCCCAAAAGACATGAAACAAAGAACGTAAGCAGATATTTGTACATCAATGCTTATTGATGCTACTTAGCTATTGACAACAACCAACAGTCGAAAGAACTCAGTAGCCCATCAGCAATGAATGTGGTATATGTATACAATAGTTTATTTAGCCATAAAGAGAAATGAAAACCTGATACATGAATTCACCACAGTAAGACAAAAAGCCAGAAAGGCCAATACTGTATGATCCCAATTAAATGTCTAAGAAGACTCACTTGTAGAGACCACAGTTCATTAGTGTTACCAGGGACAGATTAAGGGATGTGTCAGAATAAGTATGATTAGAGTGGTCCTTCGAGGCAAGGATGCGTAGATCTCATTTTGTATATTTTGTACATGTTAGGAGAGGTCAATCCCTGGGGGACAAAGTGCTTGATAAAGTAGAGAAGCAGAGAAAATGAGGAAGACCCTCTATGAGATAGAGAGACACAGTGACTGCATCAATGTACTCAAGTATAGGAACAATTGTGAGGATAGGGCAGGACTGGGCAGTGCTTCATTCCGTTGTGCATAGATCCATCTGAATGGCCCCTAACAGCAACAACAACAGGACAAGAAGGGAGGGAAGGAGGATAAGAGGGCTGACTCAAGAATTAGGGGGCACTAGTTTATTGTTAAAAGACATAGAAAAAAATTGGAAACAAATAAGGAAATGTTGAACCACATAGGGAACTTGATTAATGTCATGGAATTATCTATGTGAAATGTTTGAAATGGCACATGTTTTGTTATGTATACATTTTCAACAATTAAAAAGTTATCATTCCTTCCTTCCCTTGAGACCAAGGGACACACTATGCTCACACTATGGAATCAGTTGTGGGGATTAGTTTATATATCCATAGTGGTAATACTGTCTGAGATATTTTTAGGCATTCTCAGAACAAAGAAGGTCATAAGTCAAAAGCAACAGCAACAACAACAAAACCCTGTCTTTTGTAGGAAACCATGATCTGTATTTTACGTTGTTGGATTTTGCTTTGTGCACAGTGTGCCTGGCCAACTCCAATACATGAAAGGACTTCATCAGCTTTTAACAAACCATATGGTAAAAACATCTACACATATTTCTTCTGATACCTCCAGGCACTGCTAAGCAGCTGGTATTAATGAATCAGAATGGCCAGTGAAATCATGGTATGTTGTTGCTAGGGAAGAATAGAGTATAGCCAGGAGAATTATAGATTACTAGGCAAGAACACACAGGAATAGAAGGGATGTGCGATTTCTGCATCTCATCTAGTTTTGTCCATCTGTACTGCTTAAGGCAATACAATGCTGAGATGATGAGTCAGTATTAATTCTATTCCTACTGATTGTGACCCTGGGAGATGGGACCAATACTTTCATATATATTCAAACTGTTACAGGACCAATACTCCAAACTGCAGTCACCAGTAGAACTATTAAAGGAAACCCAAATTTCACAACAGCAATAACAAAATGATGTTACTCTAGTTTTCCAAATTTCCTTGCAGATATTTTGTGTTTATTTCCTTCCAAATGCATTTATGATATTTTTATTATGTTGAGATTCAATTTCTTCTATAGCCTTATTAAGAGATGCAATTCCCACCATAACCCCAAAGTGCTATACCCTTGTGTGTTTGGGGTCCTTTTTAAACTATACATAAACTTTGTTGTAAAACTCATGCCTTTTGTTTAACTTCCACAACAAATCCCTGAATACTGCTTTTGGTTTTGGTAACTTTCACTTTGCTTTGCATTTCCCTTGAAGACTGTCTTTTTATAAATGTCTCCAGTGTATTCCTTCAAGAGTCCCGATATCCAGTTCTATCTCTTTTCTTTGTCTCTTATCCTTGACCCTGCCCTCTGCTCAGTTCCTCTGGCTTCTCTTTACTTTTCTATTTTACTCATATCTAGGTTGCACTTTAGCAGAAAACTTTCCTACCATACATTTGCAGGCTTTCAAAAGAGTTTTGACAGCCGACACAACCTGGAATCGTCGACCAACGATCGCCTCGATAAACATTTCTCTCATCCTTACATTGTATATTGGACTTTATCCTCCATTTCCTTTTCTTATTTTTTCTCTCCCCACTCCCTCCCCAACCTTACCTCTGCATTTCCTATTAGTGGCCAACTTGCTCTTATTTGTTTCTAAATAAAAGAGATTGTATTGGGCTTGGATGGTTTGTTTTCAAACTTGAAAAATCATAAAAGAAATCCCCTAAAAGTACTTTGAATCTGAGGCTGTTTCTTCTTAAAACAGTGCTTTTCGTATACTTAGCAAAATTATGGGTATAAAATGATGTTAAGTATTCCAGTTTGTGGGAACATACAGTTGAGCGATAATGGAATGTTTCTATGAAAATGTTGGAGCCCCTAATATATAAGAAGATTCGGTAGTGTAAAGGTTTATTGATTGGCTGCTAACTGAAAAATCAATAAATTGAACTGCCTAGCTGCTCTGAAGGAGCAAAGTCTTGGAGTACTACATTCCTAAAATTAAATTTTTATTGCAAATTAGATGAGGGGTGGGAGATTTACATTTCAGGTCATCAACTCTGCATGCAAAAATTCAAATTGCTCACCAGACCCTTCTGTGTCCTACTCTGCTATTTCTCTTCTCACGCATTGCACTCCATTCTCACTTTCACCCACATCAATAGCTGTCAATTTCCAGTCCATTGCTTCACTTTCCCACTCTCACCTTCGTGGGACTCTCCAAGTTCTTTTCTCTTGGGTATGCAAGTCTTGGTCTTGGTCTTGCTATCCTTATAGCAGTAGTGATCTCATACAATATTTATCCTTTGGGAATGGGCTACCTTGAGTCAGTACACTATTCTCCAGGCCTATCTGTGTCATGAGATGCTTCTTGGTTTCCTCATTGATTTTATTGATGTATAATATTCCCTTGTGTGCATATGCCAAAGTTTCTCTCTTCATTCTGCAACCAGTGGGCATTTGGGCTGGTTTCAACTTCTTGACATGGTAAACTATCCTGCTATTAACATGAGCTCATATATCTGTTTGTGAAATGTCTTCTACTTCTTTAGCAGAGTCACTCAGCAGAGGTTTTATTGGATTGTATGGAATTTCTATTTCCAATTGTTGGAATTAGTGCCATGTCACTTTCCATGATGGTTGTACATATTTGCAGACCCAGCAACAGTGACTGAATGTTCCAATCTCTCTGCCTCCTTTTCAGCATTTGTTGTTTCTTTGAATTAGGCTGTCATTGTGAGTGTGCAGTGTGATCTCCTGATTGTTTTGGTGAACATCTATCAGATGCCTAGTGATCATGAGCATGTTTTCATGTTTCATGTTTGTTAGCCATTTGGATGCCATTTTTGGAGAACTGTCTGTTCATATCATTTGCTCACTTTTTAATTAGATTATTATATTTTTCTCATTGAAGTGTTGCAGTTTTCCATAGATTTTAGAGATTAGTCCCTTGCCAATTTTATTGTGCTAAATATTTTCCCCAGGCTCTGGGTTTTTAAAAAAAAATTTGGTGCACACTAGTGGTTTATCCTTAGTATGTCCTAGTTATCTACTTTATCGACTACTGTGCACAATTATTATATTTGATAGTATTTAGCTATGCCTTACAATGGAGTCTAGTGATTTACACTAATAATTCAAACAACCTAGAAAACCCGATAAGGGCAGTTCTATTCTGTGGAGTTACTATGAATCGACTGGAAAGCACAAAAGAACAATAACAACAAATAAATATATATATTAGTTATGCTAATTTTAAACATATAAAAGTGTACACATATTCTTACCATCATATTATGATATCAAGAATTCCACCTTTGATCTAGTCTGTGTGGTATAGACTACTGGGACATTAGGCTCTGTTCTTTCAAGACACATACCATCCTTCATAAGCCACACCAGATTTGATGTGGAAACCCTAAGTGAATAAACTTTAAATTCACTTGTAGCCCTCATACTTAACACTGAAACTCCTTAAGTGACTGCTTAAGGATGCCTGCTATCCCAAAGGCATAGAACTGGCAAACATTGGACTTTGGTTCAAATCTCTTGCCAATGAATACATATGAGGGTGCCAGAAATACCATTTACTTAATATTTTAATGCCCTCCTTGCTTTGCTATGACATGTATTTATCTGGTAGACATGACTCTGGTATTAAGAATGAACATTATTTAAAAGTTTGCCTTAAAAAATAATAATTCTACCTTCCTGCTTTGGAACTATGAGTGGTGTAGGATATTGTAAAAGGTTTATTCAAAATAGAAAATATAGGAACCAAAGCTACTTTTAGAACTTGGACAGATGTAAATTTCACTAGGCATCTTTCAAGCTAAGTCTTGAACTCTGCTGCAGAGAATTTGCAGTCCAATGTGGATGTGAACAATATCTTGGCATTTGAATGAGGGATATGAAGTGTGTTATAAATGTTCTAGTGTTATTGCTAATATTTTCCAATTAAAATATAATAAAGGACTTCTTTGACACATGGGAAACAAATTTCAAAATCATTAGAAAAGTATGTTGGAGCTAGAAAATTGGTTGTACAACATATAGGTCTGAATGCTAAGGCCTGAGATTTTGATATGTGCAAAGGGAAAGACTTCCGGGTTGCAGGATCTATAGGTCTGAGAACTGTAGTTGAACAATCTGTTATTGTTCTTATTAGGCACTCGAGTTAGTTCTGACTCATGGAGACCCAATGTACAAAAGAAAAAAACACAGCCAAGTCCTGTACTATCCTCAAAATCATTCTTATGCTCGAACCCCTTATTGCAATCATTGGGTCGATCAATCTTGTTGAAGATCTTCCTCTTTTTTGCTGACGCTATTATTAAGCAAGATGTCCTTTTCCAGGCACAGTATCTCCTGAGAATGTGAACTCTTTTAATCCTAGCTTTTAAGGAACATTCTGACTGTATTTATTCAAAGGCAGATTTGTTTGTTTTCTTTCAGTCCACGGCATTTTCAATATTCTTTACTAGCATCATAATTCAAAATGCATCAGTTCTTCTTGGGTCTTTCTTATTCGCTGTTCACCTTTTATGTTATGTGAGGTAATTAAAAATACCATGACTTGGGTCAAGAGGGCCTTAGTCTTCTAAGTGACTTCTTTGTTCCTTGACATTTTGAAGAGGTCATTTGCAGCAGATTTTCCCTAATACGATACATAATTTGATTTCTTGACTGCTGGTTCCATGAGCATAGATTTCAGATTCACGTAAAATAAAATCTCTAACAAAGTCAAGTGTGGTTTCCTTTATCACCTTGTTGTTTATGGATCCAGTTGTGAGGATTTGTTGTTGTTGTTCCCTTTACATGAATTATAATGCATAGTGAAAGCTGGAGTCTTTGCTCTTCAATAGCAACTGCCTTAACTCTTCTGTGCTTTCAGCAAACTAAGTACGCTCATCTGCTTATTGCATATCATTAATGTGCCTTTCTTCAGTTTTGATGCTTGCTGTACTTCATATAATCCAGCTTTCCTGATTATCTGCTCAGTATACCAACTGAGTAACTATGATGAAGGGATACAACCAGTATGCACATCTTTCTTGATTTTAAACTATGCACTAACCCATTGTTCTATCTGAAAGAATGGCTCATGGTCAAGGTACAGGTTCCATATGAGCACAATGACTTGTTCTCAAATTCCCACTCTTCTCAATGCTATCCACAGTTTTTTTTTAATCCACACAGTCAAATGGTTTGGCATAATTAAGAAAAAACAAATAAGCATCTTTCTGGTATTCTCTGTTTTCAGTCAAAATTTTTCTGGTAGCAACAATGATGATCCTGACTTTACATACATATCTGAGTCCACCTTGAATTTCTGGCAGCTTCTTTTCACTGTTCTGCTGCAACTACTTTTGGATTAGATGTAGCAAAATGCTGCCTCCATGTGATATTAATGATATCATTTGACATTTAAACCTTCTGTTGGGTTGCATTTATTGGGAATGGGCAAAACTATGGATCTGTCCACTTGCTTGGCCAGGTAGATATATTCCAAATTTCTTGGCAGGGAATTGTGTTTCCAGTGCTGCATCTGTTTTTTAAAGCGTTTCAACTGGTATTCCATTAATTCCTGAGGCTTAGTTTTTTCTCTACTGTCTTCAGCGCAGTTTTGCATTTCTTCCATCAATCTCATCAGTCCTTACTATCTCTTGAATTGCTTAGATGCGGACCATTAAAAAATGCAATGATGTATATATATATATATATAAATTATATATATGATTTCCAATTTACTTAGATGCTTCTTGTATTATTTGATGTTTTTCATATGTTGTTGTTAGACTAGTTAGAAGCTATCGAGAAGGGCCCAATCCACAGTGACCTTATGCACACCAGACAAAACTCTGCCCAGCCTCCACCATCCTCAAAATTGCCCTGATTGCTTGAGCCCATTCTTGCAGCCACTGTGTCCATCCAACTCATTGAGGGTCTTCCTCTTGTTCTCTGCCCCTCCACTTTACTAACCATGATGTCATTCTCTGGGGACTGGTGTCTCCTGAAAACATATCCAAAGCCCATAAGAGGAAATCTCTCCAATTTTGCTTCTAAGGAACATACATACTTGTTTTAAGAAAGATTTGCTTATCATTTTGGCAGTCCATGATACTTTCAACATTTTTTTGCCGCCATCACAATTCAAATACATCTTTGGCCTTCCTTATTCAATGTCCAACATTCACATACCTATGAAGCAACCGAAATCTGACACAATAAAAAAGAACAGCATGGCATTCATTGTTAAAGAGGGCATGCCAACATCTCTATTGAAGTGTAATACTGTCTGTGATAGGGTGGTATCTATCCACCTTTAAGGAAATTCAATCAATACAACTACCACTCAAATTTGAGCCCCAACCACTAAAACTACTAGTGAAGAAAGTAAAGAATTTTACCAACGTACTCAGCTGGAAATAGATTATCAAGTTGCATTGATAATTATTGGTGTCTGGAATGCAAAATCTGGAAACTATGAGGAAGGGAACCAGATGCGAAACCCAAACCAAATTCACTGTCATAAGCTTGAGGACGACTCACAGTGACCCCATAGAACAAAGTGGAACCCCCCCCCCCCCCCCCGCCGTCTGGTTTTGAGACTGTAATGCTTTTCATGAGCAGAAAGCTTCATCTTCCTCCTACAGAGTGACTGGCGGTTTTAAATTGCTGGTCTTGTGGTTAGCGGCCACTGTGTAGCCACTACCCCACCAGGGCTCCTCGAGGAAGGGATGGTAGTTGGAAAATTTTACCCATAGAATCCTATAAGTTTCTAACTTGTGGCTTCAATTTCTTCTTCAGTTTTTCAACTTGAGAGTTTCTGAGGGTGTTCTTCTTTTCTGGCTTAACGCTTGCTCTTTGCAAGAGTAATGTTTCCTTACTTTGTCTTTTTGAATTATCCTTTGAACTTTATCTTTTGAACTACCCCTTTCTGTTAAATTCTTTTGGCCCATTATTTCTTCCTGCTGCTTTAACTATCCCACATTCAAAAGCAAGTTCCAGGGTCTCTTTTGTTCATTCACTTTGGTTTTTCCCTTCTTTATTTTTTTTAAATTACTTCCCCCTCCTCCCCTCTGTGTGTTCTGAAGGTCATCCCACAACTTGTCTGGTCTTTGGTCATTGCGTGTGCTCTATTCTTGAGATGGTCTGTTAATTCAGGTGGACATTTTCAAGGTTGGATTTGGATTCCTTTGGACTTGGCTTAATTTCCTTAATCTTTAACTTGAACCTAAATATGAGCAATTGATTGTCTGTTTTGTAGTCTGCCTTTGGTGTTGTTGTAACTGATGAGATTGACCTTCCCCATCATCTCTTTACACAGATGTAGCTGATTTGATTCCTGTGTACTCCATCTGGTGAGGCCCATATGGATAGTCACTGGTTATGTTGTTGAAAAGTTATTTCTAATGAATAAGTCATTAGTCTTGCAAAATTCTATGATTGGATTCCTTGCCAGTGTTATGTTTTCCAACTGTTGATAACTTCTTCATTTCCAACTTTTGTATTCCAATCACCATGCATCTTCAGGGCATGTTTGATCTATTTCAGGATGCAGATGTTTATAAAAATCTTCAATTTTCCTATTGCCGGCATTAGTGATTGATGCATAAATTTGAATAATGAATATATTATCAGGGTTTTTCCCCATAATAATGTTCATAGTTTTATTGTTTTAACAAGATATCATATCAGCATTACATGCATGCTAAGGATAAAAATACTTCCACTATTAAAAATGTAACTTGATCTTAAAAAAACATGGTATTTGCTATGTCTAGAGTATTTGGATATACTTAATAATTTTCAAAAAAGGATAAAACATTCCAATTTTCTTTTTTTACTAATTATTTTAAAATAGCCTACACTTAATTTTAATAAGAAAAGCAAATTATTTTACTTCTTGGTATTAAATATAACTTCCCCAAACATGCATTACAACCATGTAATAGATTGTGTCATCAATATGATGATCCTGGCATCTTATGTATTATATTGGGCACTGATTTTAACTTAATTCCTATTTGCTCAAATAAAAATAGGCAAATTATATCCAGGCAGTTTATAAAGAAGGCATGCTACCAACCAATAACATTGAAGACAATGTTATAGGAAATGCAAGTTAAATAAAATACCATTTCCCACATGTATCAGAAAATTAAATACAAAAAAGGTTACTTAAGTTGAAAAAGGAGTAAGTTAATCAAGGGTGGACACACATGCACTACTAAATGTAAGTGTAAATTGTACAACCTTTGAGGGGAGCAACTTGGAACACTCTTAATTTTCTATTATTGTTTAAGACCTTTGAAAGAGCTGTACCATTCCTGGAACCTTCCTTATGGATGTACGTAAGCATGTACCTCAAATTTAGTGACAAGGATATCCACTGCAACACTGTCTATAACAATATGCTTAAGAAAACTAAAATGTCTCCACATGGAAGGAACAAGTAAGTAAATTATGGCACAACTTCCTCATACCCCATAATGGGCTTCCCTTCAATGTCATTCAACCATACCTGTGCCTCACCTTCTTCCTGACCCGGTGAGTCCACATGACCACACAGAAGTGAATGTTGATATGGGCGGTGTTTCTCAGTCAAGGGAAACAGGGGGAGAGATTCTGGAGGCTCCAGAAAAAGTCTTCCCCTTTGGTAAATGAAGATGTAAGACATGTCCTTCTTGCCTTTTGGGTGTGATTTTATAAAAATGTGAAGTGAGAATTTACTCACAGCTTCTGTGAGTACAAGTGGGACAGATCTAAAGCAAAACCAATGAACTGAGGATGTGAGAGTCAGAAAACTTTCTTTAATGACACCTCTGAGCTTTGTTATGTGAGATAACAAATGACCTTGGTTGCTGCGTGCCAATTATATGTGGACATTGTTACCTTCAACCCAAATCATCCTATTATAACCACCACTAGAGCAAGTTAAGCCCCAGAATTATGTTCATTGCTTTATGTGAACAGCAGATGCACAGTGAATAACAGCAACTAAAAATCACACCCAAACAAAAATGTTTCCATTTTCTGAAAGGATATACTACAAGGCTTTGGAAGTAGTAATCTCTGAAAGAGAGAATCTAAATGTTTTTATTTTCTACTTTTTATCCCTAGACAAGCATATATTTATAATTCATTTTCTTTGTCAAGCCAAAACAATTTAGGGGAGAAATAAAGAGAGGTAATCCTGTTTAATTGAACAATCTTGAACTGGAAGTCTACCATTTCAATAGGGAAAGATGGCTGCGGTATTTAACTATTTTGAAAACAAAATTTGACATATTCATTTTTCCAGTGAGTACCAAAGATTGCAGTTTTCATTTTTCCTTTGCGACTAAGGAAATCATATCATGATTTTGTGCCACTTCTCATTAGTATTTCTTTTGTGAAGCCAAAGCAGTCCCCAATGAAAGATCTTCAGGTGTCAAAAGAACAGCAGATGCTGTGGAGTCATGAAGGTCAGAATCTTAAACCGCCTCTGAGTAGATTGAGCATCAGCTTGAGATGGAACATCCTGATGTTTAGATCCATCAGGTTTCTTCAGAGCTACTGTGACAAAATGATGCTCAGCAATTTTGCTTTTGACAAATGCCCATTCTTTTTTTTCTTTCCCATCTCAGAATCAATAAGTTTCTATATAAACTCGAACTATATTCTAGTTTAATGGGGGGGGGTGGTTATAGCAAATTTAAGCCATTGTGATTCAAATCCTAGTCTAATGTCAATGGCTTTTCTTTTTTTTTTTTGTGGGGGGCAGTATAAGGGTATGGTTTATATACAAAAGGAATAGGACGTTAAGAAAACATCCCAACCCAGTCCAGCTCAAAGTCATAGGTCCAATATTAGCCCATATTCCTGATATCAGTTTATAACATCTCCTTCCGACTCATAAAGTCACAGGCCAGTGGGTGCAGAGTTCCGGCACCAGCAGATTTGTCCCCAGGGCTCCTTGCTTCTAGGGCTCAGGGACCATCAGCAGCATCCAGTGGTGGTAGAAGCAACTCAGCACTGGCAGGGGTATCCACATGGCTTCTCTGGCTTCAGAGGTCTTGTTCCATCAGGGTAAGGCCATGTGACTTCAGCTCCTTGGACACTGCCATCTTGTCTTTTCCATAGTTCATTGTCTCTGAGACTAACTCTCCCCCAATGGCTTTATTAAAATATTTTTTGGGGGGCTTCCCCCTGGTGGGAGAGGGAGACCCAGCTTTGCTCCTGGAGAGCTGCTGCTGGATTTGAACCGCCAAGCCAGTTGGCCGCAGTGCCACACTCAACCACTATGCCACGGGGGCTAAGCCCTAAAATTTTCTTCAATGTCCAATTTCTAGAAAACATATCCAGCTGAATTTATTCATCTTTAAAGCTTTTGATGGTTTCACATTCTTTGTTGGGAAATTTTCTTCTCATAATATGGAAGAACTCTGGAATTGAACTGTGACCTGCAAAGCTAATCTTCATTGTATCAATTCCAACTTGCAGCTCAGGTTCAGAAGCAAGCATCACATAATCCTCTTGATGAGAGATGTTAAAGTTGAAATTTGGATAAGGATTCAATGAATTCTTTGCAAGAACTCGTTTTCCTTTTCAGTTCTTTGCAAGCGAATATTATTTCAAGGATTATTCAATTTTTTCCGCAGCCATTAATCCTTATCATCAGATGACCAGTCATGGCTGCCTTTGCGGTCATTCAGGACAAAGACGAACTGGCCAATACACTCCTTCTCCCTGGTCTGGATTGCACCACCTGCAGCCATTCGGCTCTGCTCGGCAGCAGTTAAGTGCCACAGGAAAAGATCTAGTGCACATCCTCCACTGCTAAGCAGAGCCGCTTGTCAGGGTAAACCGTGCACTGAAAGTGGACCTTGCCATCCCCTAGGGGACAAGATGGTGCAGATGTCCTTGACAGGTCTTCTTGTAGGTGTGTGAACATTATCCTATGAATGACAGTATTTTCTGTCAGGGTAAATTTTGAACTCTGTGATCATTAGGTTTTGTGTCAAGGCCAGGACCTGTAAATGCATGGCAATGAAGTCTCCCCCATCAGTTCCAGGTTACACTTGATGAGGATACTTGGGGGTGTGGCCTATTTCAAATCTATAAATAGACAATGGAGAAGAAACTCTTGCTCTGCTTCCATCTGCCAGTCCTAGATCTTTTGTATGGTTCTGTGAGACTTAAGTTCTTGACCTGCCAGGTTGCTATTCATATTGGATCCACTTGATTCTACTTCCACTGGCCTGTAGCCTTCCCACCTCTTTCTTTGTCATTCTGTCTCCTGACTTAGCTTCCAGTTTCCTGTTTTCCCAGAACTGGAAGCTGCATGAGTCTGGAAAGACCTCCATCTTATCATCTGACTCATGGATTTGGGCTGGACTAGGCCTACCACTCTATGGAATGCTTTCTTGATAATTTTTTCCCTCCACACTTTTGTTATTAGGTGTCATCAGGTGAGCTCAGATTCACGTATATCAGAAGGGAAAAATGCTGGGTCCTGAGGTACCCTCACAACTATCTCTGTCTTTGAGCCCACGGTTGCAGTCATTGTATCAATCCATCCTGCTGAGGATTTTTCTCTTGTCCTTTGCCCCTTAAATTTGTCAGTTTCCAGGGATTGATGGACTAGCAAGAGAAATGTTTCAGCACGCTGATGATGTACTGGAAGCAGACATTTTTTTAGGCCAGGACATATGGAAGACAAGAACTTGGCCAACTGACTGGAAGAGATCTATATTTGTACTCAACTCAAAGAAAGGTGACCCCACAGAATGCGCAGACTATAGAATAGGATCACTGATATCACATGGCGGTAGAATTTTTTCTTAAGACTATTCAACAATAGTTGCAGCACTTCATTGGCAGGGAGCTTCCAGAAGTTCCGACTGTTTTCAGAAGAGGACATGGAACAAGAGGTATCATGGCTGACATCGGATGGATCTTGATTGAAAGCAGAGGATACCAGAAAGATGTCTACTTGTGTTTTATTGACTATGCCAAGGCATGTGACTATGTGGATCACAATAAACTGTGGGTAATCCTGAGAAGAATGAGAATTAAAAACATTTCATTGTGCTCATGTGGAAATTAAAAGTAGATCAAGAGACAGGTTTCAATAGAATAAGAAATGTGATGTGGTTTAAAATCAGGGAAGGCATGTGCTACAGTTATATGGCTCACCATACTTGTTTAATCTGTATCCTGAACAAATAATCAGAGAAGTTGGATTGTATGAAGAAGAATGTGGCATCAGCATTGGAGGAAAGATTATCAACAACCTGCAATATGTAAATGCCTCAACTTTGCTTGCTGAAAGTGAGGAGAACACACTTGAAGATCAAGGATTGTAGCCTTCAATACAGATTATTACTCAATTTAAAGGAAATCAAAGCCTCACAATGGGATCAATAGTTAAAACCATGATAAATAGAGAAAAGTTTAAAGTTGTCAAGGAGTTAGTCTTGCGTGGATCCACAATCAATGTTCAAGGAAGTTGCAGTCAAGATCTCAAAATATGAGTTGCATTGGGTGAATATCCTATGAATACCTCTCAAGTGTATGAAAAGCAAAGGCGTTAATTTGAGGGCTAACATACACCGGATCCAAGCCATATGTTCAATTGCCTCATCTGAATGTGAAAGTTGAGGTATTGAAGAAAGAAGCCTAAAGGAGAATAGATGCATTTGAATTATGATGCTGGAGAAGAATATTGAAGGTTCCGTGGACTGTTGTTGGGAGAGACCAGCCCCTAGAAGACATCATGTAAGCCCCGATAGAGGGACGGCAAAGGAAAAGCAGATTGTTAAGGAAACGGCTTGGCACCATGACTGCAACAATGGATTCAAGCTTAGCAGCAATTGTGAGGCTGGCAGAAGACCAAGAGACAGGATTTTGTTATTAGGTGTCATCAGGTGAGCTCAGATTCACGTATATCAGAAGGAAAAAATGCTGGGTCCTGAGTTACCCTTACAACTATCTCTGTCTTTGAGCCCACAGTTGCAGTCATTGTATCAATCCATCCTGCTGAGGGTTTTTCTCTTGTCCTTTGCCCCTTAACTTTGTCAGTTTCTTTGACAATTCTGTTGTGCCTAAGATCTACTTTACCGAGCACCATTTCCTTTCCCAGGGTCTGTTCTTTCCTGAGAACATGTCAAAAATAGGTGAGATGGAGCTTTACCATCATTGCTTCTAAGGAGCTCTCTGACTGTACTTCTTTCACACCAGCTTTGTTTGTTCTTTCGAAAGTCCATGGTATATTCAATTGGCTACAACCATAATTCAAATGCATTGCTTCTTCCTGGGTGTTTCTTATTAGTGTCCAACTTTCACATGCATATGAGGGCACTGAAAATACCCTGGCCTTGGTAAAGCACATCCAGTCCTTGAAGAGATATTGTTGCTCTTCCTCAATTCATCATTGTATAGAGATGATGATTTGCAGCTGATTTTCCCAATGCACTGTGTCCTTTGACTTCTTGACTGCTGCTTCCCTGAGCCTTGATTGTGGATCCAAGCAGGAAGTTATCCTTGATAATCTCAGTTAGGTTAGCTATTAATCCAGTTGTGAGGATTTTGTTTACATGAGGTTGTTAACTCTATTGAAGGCTATAATCCTTGATCTTCATCAGCAAGTATTTCAAGTTCTCACTTTCAGCAAAGAGGTTGTGTCATCTGTATATTGCAGGTTGTTAGCAAGCCTTCCTCTATTCCTGATGCTACATTCTTCATCATATTTTCCGGTTTTTCTAACTGTTTACTCAGCACAAAAATGAAATGTGACTTGATGCCTCTGAGAGTTGTCATGTTGTTTGCCAATATTCAATTAATTTGACTTTACCTTTTCTCAACAACATAAAGGGTGGCTATACACATGGAACTCGCCATGTAAAATACACAAAAATCAAATTGACTGTATCTGTGGGAAGAGACAAAAGAGAAGTTTAATATCAGCAGACAATTCTAAGCTGGAGCAGCTATGAAACAGACCATTAATTCAGAGGTAAGTTTAGGTCGAAGTTGGATAAGACAAAAACAATCCCATGAGAATCAAAATATAGCCTTGATAATATCCCACCTGCATTTGGAGAATATCTCAAGAACAATTTTGATGCACTGAACACTAATGATGGAAGACCTGATGTAGGACGACATCAGAACATCAGACATGAAGAAAATAAAATGTCCTTAAAAGACAGGAAAGAAAGAGCATCAGCATGGATGTCAGAAGGGACTTTGAAACTTACTCTTACAGTAGATAAAGCACATGTAATAAATGATAAAGTCAAAGAGATGCATAGAAAATTTCAAAGGACAGTTTGAGAATACAAAATAAAATACTATAATGAAATGTGCCAAGACCTAGAGTTAGAAACAAAAAGGCAGAAAATGCTCAAAATACTGTAAATTGAAAGAACTCAAGAAAAAATTTAAAGCTTTAAATTTCAATCTTGAAAGATTCTACGTATATACTAGTGAATGAAGTAGGAAGCTTCAAAGAATATGGAAAGAATATACAGAATCCTTGTACCAAAAAGAACTAATTGACATTCAACCTGTCCAAGACCTTAAGGTGCTGAAGAAAAAAGTCCAAGGTTCAAAAATAAGGCTGCAAGAATTGATGTCACACCTATGGTTTCAACAAGCTAATGAAACACTAGAAGCACTCATTCATCTAAAACAGGAAATTTGGGAAAAAAATACTTGATCAACTAACTGGGAGAGATTCATACTTGTACCCATTCCAAAGAAAAGTGACCCAACAAGATGTTCAAATTAATAGACTCATATCATTGATATGTTATCCAAGTAAAGTTGTGCTGAAAATTATCCAACAATACTTGCACCAGTAAGTTGACAGGGAGTTGCTGGACAGGTTCAGGCTGGATTTAGAAGAGAAGGTGTTATAAGGGATATCACTGCTGATGTCAGATGGGTCTTGGCTGAAAGCAGAGAACACCAGAAAAATGTATACGTGTACTGTATTGACCATGCTAAGGCATTTGACTGTGTGGATCATAACAAACTATGAATAACCTTGAGAATAATGAGAATTTCAGAACATTGTACTGTGCTCCTGCCAAACCTGTATATTGATCAAGAGTTAGTACCAGAGAATTTTGCCATGATTCAAAGTCAGGAAATGTAGGTGTCATGGTTGCATCTTCTCACCACCCTTAGTCCATTTGCATGGCTGAGCAAATAATCAGAGAAGTTGGTTTATATGAAGACAAATGTGGCATTAGGATTGAATGAAGGATTATTAACGTGGTAAATCGGTGACACAACCTTGCTTGTGGAAAGTTAAATACTTGCTGATGAAGGTCAAGGATTGCAGCCTTCAGTATGGATCACAACTCTATGAAAAGAAACCAAAAAAATCCTTACAACTGGACTAAGAGATGACATCATGATAAATGAAGAAAAGGCTGAAGCTGTCAAGGATTTTGTCTTGCTCGGATCCACTGTCAGTGTTCATGAAAGGAGCATCAAGGGATTAAAGGGTGCATTGATGGGCTAGGCTGCTGCCCAAGGTCTTGTTCAAGTGCTGAGAATCAGGGATGTTACTATGAGGACTAAATTGCATCTGATCCAAGCTGTGGTATTTCCCATTGCCTCATATGCACGTGCGAGTTGGCCACTGAATGAGAAAGATGAGAAAAATGCATTTGAACTTCAGTGCTGACAAACAATCATGAAAGTATACTGTACTGCCAAAAGAAGAAGCAATTCTGTCTTGGAAGAAGTACTCCTTAGAGTCAAAGATAGTGAGATTTCGTCTCACTTACTTTGGACATGGTATCAGGAGAGATCAATTCCTGGAGAAGGACATTATACTTGGTAAAGTGAAGTCAAAAACATGGGAGGTCTTGGACAGGATCAACTGGCACAGTGGCTCTAACAATGGGCCAGAAGATCAGTTGTAAGGATTGTTCAGGACCTGGTGGTGTTTTCTTCTGTTGTACATAGGATCATCAAGACTTCGAATCAGCTCGATGGCACATAGCAACAACAACAGCATACAAATGGAATAAGTTTTATCAGAGGAGACAATGCTGATGCATACCCTTCCTGATTTTAACCATGCAGAATTCCCCTGTTCTGTTCTAGGGATCAAGACTGCATCTTGATCCACATACAAGGTTTCACATGAGCACAATGAAGTGTTCTGGAATTCTCATTTTTCTAATTTTACCCATAAGTGGGTGTGGATTCCTTTGCATAATCAATCAAAAGCAAGTAGACATTTGTCTGGCATTCACTGCATTGAGCCAAGATCCCTCTGATTTCAGCAATGATATCCTATTTTTCCATATGAATACAGCTTGACTTTCTGGCAAGTTTGTCAAGGTCCTGCTACAACTGTGTTGAATGATCTTCAGCAAAATTATACTTGCATGTGATATTAATGATATTATTTGATAATTTGGTCATTCTGTGAGATTGTCTTTTTTTGGGGATGTGTGAAAAGATGAATCTCTTCTAGTGGTTGGGCTGGTGTCTTCCATAGTTCTGGGTATGGACTAGTGACTATATCCAGTGGTTCATCAGACTATTGAAACATTGCATTTGGTATTGTGTCAATTTCTGGAGCCTTGCCAAAGTATTTTTGGCAATAATTTCATTGCAGTTTTAACTTCTTCTTTTACTACCTTTGGTTCTTGCTCATATGCTATTTTTTGAAATGATTGATTGTTGACTAGTTTTTGTGTTTTTTTTTAATGCAGTAACTGTGTATTTCTTTCATTTTATGTTGATACTGCATAGTTCAATATTTTGCCCATAAAATCTTTTAGTGTTGCCAATTGAGACTTGATTTAGTTTTCTTCAGTTCTTTAAGCTTGCTTTATGTGGAGTGTGCCCCTTTTGGTTTACTAACTCCAGATTTTTGCACATTTCATTAAAATAATTTACTTTGTCTTTTCAAGCTGCCCTTTGAAGTTTTTCGTTCAGCACTTTTACTTCATTATCCTTTTCACACATTTTAACTACTCTATAATTAAAGAACAAGCTTCATAATCTCTTCTAACAACCACGTTGTCTGTTACTTTCTTTCCTGTCTTTTAAATGATCTCTTATTTTCTTTATGTTCTTTAAGTCATTCCATAGTTTGTTAGGTCTTCTGCATCAGTTCCAAGAATCAAACCTATGCTTGAGATGTTCTTGAAGTTCAGGTGGAATATAATCAAGGTTGTATTTGGACTCTCAGGGACTTTGCTTAATTTTCTTCATCTTCAACGTGAACTTACACATGAGCAAATGATGATCTTTTTTGCAGTCAGCCCCTATCCTCATTTTGAATGATGAAAATGAGCTTCTCCCTTGTCTCTTTCCACAGATACAGACAGTTTGCTCACTGTGTTTTCAATCAGGAGAAATTTATGTGTGTAATCATTGCTAATGTTGTTGAAAATACATTTATGATGAAGCTGTTAGTCTTTTAAAATTCTATCGTATGATCTTTGGCTTCATCACTGTCACCAATGTCATAAGTTCCAACTACTACTCCTTTCTATTTGTTTCCAATTTTTTCATTCCAATTGATTGCATGTTTTGTGTTTCATTTTTTGGTAAACATGCTACATCAGGATATAAAGGCACTGAATGTTTTGCTCCATTAATTCCATTAAGATTGATTCTACTTTGAAGAAATAACTCTTCCACAATAATATTTTGAGTGCCTTTAAACTTGAAGGGCTTCCAGCACATCAGACAATGTTCACTGCTATTTATATTTTACAAACCATGCACACTACTGACATCGTGATTCCCCCTTGGCTTTCTGAGATTGTAACTCTTTACTGGAGCAGAAAACTTTGCCCTGCTGAGTGCCGAGTAGTTTTGAACTGCTGTCTAGGCAGGTCACAGCCCAATACATAACCACTAAGATACTAGGGTTCCTATAAGATTTCCAACAGCCAGTAATTTCAGAAAGGGACAGCCATACAAATTTATAGTCTTGTACCGTAGGGAGGCAGTTCTACTCTATGCTGTAAGGTTGCCATGCATCAGTACCTACCATCCTCCCCCACCTCTCCACCCTCACTACCTAACCACAGAAGTTGGTCTCAGAGCTGAGGTCCTGACAAAAAGTATCACTGTTTGGAGGTTTGGTGCATCCCCACCTCATTCTCTCTAGCTTGGGTGTTCATGTGTGTGCACGTGTGTGTGTTTGTGCATGTATATTTGGGGATGAGTTTCTTTGTTGGCTCTTGAGTTCTTATTTTTGGCTCTGTTTTGCTAGTCCATAATCCTGTCTCAGAGTCAGCTATTTCCACGTGACTCAACAACCCTGAACCTTAAACAGCTACAACTAGTAGGCTATTGCCCTTACCCATTTGAATGACACATGATCAATAAACAGAAACCAAAAGTAAAAGCACCACTATAGTTTGGAGACAACAGACAATATCTATATACGTGAGAAAGCAATATAAGATGGTATAAGCAAGTGGACAATGAACAGAGGCAGTGAACCTTTACGAAAGATAAAAGGCATTAGAATATTTGTTCTCAACCTGTGGGTCATGACCCCTGCGTGGGTTGAACGACTCTTTAACAGGGGCCCCCCGATTCTTGCATTGAGGGAATACTTGAGTGGAGGCTCAATGTTTATCTGCTACCTTAATACTAAACTTATAAATATATGCACATAGACCCATTTCCCCATCATCAGATATAAATATATATCCATATGTACATGCCTGTGTCTAGACCTCTATACATGCCCTTTGCCTTCTATTTCTTTCCTCTCTTTCCTTTTACTTTCCTCTTGTCCCCCTATCATGCTCAGCCTTTATTTAGATTTCAGTAATTCCCCTTGGTTACATTATCCTTGATCAAGCCCAACCAGGCCTTCTACACCCTCCTCACCACTACCGATTTTGGATCACTTGTTGTTCCCTTGTCTCTGGGTTTGTTCATACCACTTCCTTTCCCCCACCTCTCCCTCTACCATATCCCCCCAGAACTGTTGGTTCTGTTGTTTACTCCTCCAGATTGTTTCTCTAGACTATCTTATTTAGATAAACCTGCAGAGAAAATAATATGAACAAAAACAAGACAAAGGAAAACAAAGCAACAACAAATCAATGACAGCAAAAAAGAAAATTCTGTAAATAGTTGAAGGATTGTTTGTTGACCTTTAAGAGTGTTTTTCAGTTGAATCTGATGGGGTTCCATGGCCTGGTACCAAAGTCTATTTTTGGTACCCCCTCAGGACTTCCTTGCTGTTCTGTTGCACCTCCTTAGTGTTTTGCACATCCTTGGTGAGGTGGGGTCAAAGCGGGTGCAATTCCCAATGTGTCTCCAGTGTTGTTTCCTTCAGGGCTATGGGTCAGTGAGGGATGCCGTGTCTCATAGTAGGTCCAGCCTTATGGTCCTTTCTGTGTCCTTGAGGCTCAGTGAGCCAGGGTGTGCCCCATTCTCTTCTTCCCCCTTCATTTGCTCCATGTGTTCTGATCAGACATATCCCTGTCCCTGACGGCTTCAGTGCTGTCCTCTGAAGTAAGTTCTTCTGTGGGGAGGGGCAGCTGTCCATGTAGTTGGGATTGGGGCTGGCCCCTCAGAACTCTCTACTGCTTCATGCCTATATGTTTCACTCACATCTTGAAGCACTGGGTTGAAGTCTGGTCCCTCTTTCCTTGTGGAGATATAAGCAATACCCTCCCTTTGGGTGCATTAGTGCTTCTTTACAAAATTAACATCAAAGTATTAATGACTCAACTCAGAAAGTTAGTAAAAGAACACAGAACCACCAAAAAGAAGAGGAGGAGGCAAATAATTAAGAAAGCAGGTAAGGAAACAAACCAACAAAGATGACCATAAAAATAAAAATCTTGTCCTTTAAAAAAGTGAGTAAAATTCTACCTTGCAAATCCAACTAGACCAGGGGAAGTACACTGGAGCTGGAAACATGGGGAATTCGGGATAGATGATCCCTTCAGAACCAGTGGTGAGAGTGGTTATACCAGGAGGTTGGAGGGAAGGTGGAGTAGAAAAGGGGGAGGAACAAATTGCAGGGATCTAAATATGACCTCCTCCTTGGGGTATGGACATCAGGGAAGTGAGTGAAGAGACACATAGGACAGTGTACAATATGACAAAAAAATGAAATTTGTAATTTATTAAGGGTTCCTGGGGCCTAAGTAGAAGGAGGATGTTTTGAGAATGATGATGGCAACAAATGTGGTCTGCATACAATGGATGTATGTATTGATCATGATAAAAGTTGTATTAACCCCCAATAAAGTGATTTATTTTAAAAATGGATTAAAATAGATAAGTTACTATAACAACTATCTTCATTATATAGTACTGCCATAATACGGCCACAAGTAGATGACTTTAACTAATTGAAACATCATCTCACAGTGTAGGATGCTAGAATTTTAAATCAGGAACATCCCTGGGGAAATGCTTCTTCATTCTTCCTCACAGGTTAGGAGCACAGTCTTGTCGCCTTTCAACACCTGTGAGCCTTGTATTCTTTGGAACCATCTATCCATTGCTCTTCTCCTAGGACTCACAAGTTCTCAGTTTAGGGACTTTGGGTCTAAAGGACTCCACTTCTTCTTTCTTGGTGGCGGTGAGGTTTCTCCTTCTCTGCTTTCTTCTCCCTCCTTTATCTCTTGTTCAAGAAAAGGTGTTGTAGGTCACAGCCAAGGAATACTTCCCTTATGTCTGAGCAGGACTCTTACTTACAACTTTGATCACGTTCAATCTCATCAGGAGGATCATCACTTCATTACATCATTGTCAAGTTATATCATTACATAACTGTCACCACCGAGAATCAAGGCCCCGCCAAGTGGACACATATTTGGCAGGGGATGGACACAACTCAATCCATGGTACTGACCATGAAAAATAAGCAGAAGAAACAAATCAGTATTATTGAGAACAAACAAAAAGGCTATAACAGCAAACCAGAAAGAAATGATGATGTGGTTATGGGGCAGAGGTCACATCCCGTATTCAGTGTGGTGGAGGCCAGATGCTGACTTTGTTTTCTCAGTAAAACTCTTTCCCATTTATGGAGAGACCATCTGTGTCAGAAAAAGAATTGTGTTACAGAGAGATGGCAATGCTGGGTTTTTAGAAATAACCTGTCCGGCTGTTTCCCCCTAGACACATCTGGGTAGACTGAGACCCCCAACCCTTTAGTTAGCAGCTGAACATGTGAACTCATATGTCTCCCTGATCCCTTTAAGACCAATTTCTTAGCCTAGTTACCAACCCTACCTCTTGTTATTTACATCACTTCTGCTTCCTTTCCTACATTTCTAGCATCCTACTCTGTTTAGGTTCTAACCTCAAACCTTCCTCTTTCCCTCTTGCTTCTCCCAAGTTCATTGATTTTGAGACCCCAAGTAAATTAGGTACTCCCTTTTAATCTCCTCTCTGCTTTAGCAGACAGTAGGCATTGTTTCAGAATTGGGTTGGGGAGTGGGTTTTATTTTTCCAGCCAATTTTAGTTAAGATCTAAAGTTGTTCCTTGCCACCATGTTTGGTAAATACAGAGAAATCATTAATAATAATGGAAAAGCAGTTTTAGGAACTGGATGCTAGTCATCATTGGGAAACAAAATGCCATTTATATTTATTTTACCTGAAATGTCTATTTCAGAATAGAATCTGCTGTTTTTTGTAATTGTACATGTGGGTAGTTAGCTTAAACTAAAACATTATAAAAATTATATATAATTGAATTTGGTAAAAATTATAAGTAGAGTGACCTCTTGGCCAGAATCAAATTGCTAACATGTAGGTATTTACATCTGTTAGCTGCTGATTAGAATAAAATCAACTTGTTTTCCTCTCATGATTTTTTTCCTTTCAAGCATTTGAGTCTGGTAAACCCTCAATGTGTCTTGTTAGACACTTTTGCCTGTAATTCTTTAAAACCATGTGTGACTTAATCCATGTGCTTTTCATTCATTTACAATCAAATCATCAAAATACAGCCTTTAAAGAGCTATTTGATTTCAAAGAACATTTTTTAATAAGCATTTAAAACCCTTTGAGAATAAAAAAGGGATGCCACATTTTTCCAAGAGTAAACCCAGCACAACCAGAAACACTCTCAGAGAAATGCTCAGAGAAACCCAAGCTTCTGAATTTTAATTCTTTTACATTCTTGGCTAAATGAGCCATCCTCTATCTCCCGTTAACTCCTGATGAAGCATGAATGATTTTGAGATGAGGAGGTAGTATTTTTCAATGTACTGTGTAAAACTCAGCTACTATTTGAGAGGCTCCCGTTAAGACATGAAGCCCAAGAGAGTGGGGGGGTTAGGTGGAAAGTCTAGAGGACTAGAGGGACCTTCCATTCTGTTCTGACTCAAGAATTCAACTACTTTCACACAGGCCACAGTACAAAGCTGTAGTTATGTGTCTGGGTGTATGAGATTCCTTTTACTTCCTGAAATTTGCTTTCTTGGCTTGTTGAGGCTTAAATTTGGCTGTGACTCCCTTATGCTTGGGTATAGTTCTTTGGTGGTGCCACTCCATAGTTATATATCAGTTTAATTTCATTATTCTTCAATAGTGATCTCACTGGCAGATAACAAAAGATATAACAAGTTGTTTGTAAAAATAACTGTGAGTACAGGATGAAAAAATAATTTGTAAATTACTAAGGGTTCAAGAAGAAGGGGGGAGGAAGGGTACTATAGGGAGCTGATAATGGGGGCCTGGAGGGAGGGAGAATGTTTTGAGAGTGATGATGGCAATGGGTGTGTAAAAGTGGCCTGAATACAACTGATGTTGTTAGGGATTGTGATGGGAGTTGTAGGGGCCCCCCAATAAAATGATTAATTTTAAAAAAGGGGGGGGAAGGGAAAGGGGAGTTTTTTTTTAAAGGAGCTTGTATCAAGGGCTCAAGTGGAAAATATTGGGAAATGCATGTGGAAATATGTGTGCAAATGTGCTTGATACAAATGATGTACTGAATGTTATAGTAGTTGTAAGAGCCCCCAATAAAATTAAATAAAAAAAAGAAATAAAGAGAAAAAAATAACTGTTTGGAGCTTCAGTTGTGTGTTAGGGATATTTGTGGGAATTTCATTGTGAGATCAATGAAGAAACATCTCATGAATGTATGGGACAAATTTAATTATTAGAGGTCGCATATATTCCTCTTCATGACCAATTCTTAGGGAAATATAAACCTGCTTTTATAGAGTGAACCACTGGAATAGTCAAAATCTGATATGACTGTGGAGGATTAAGCAAAAATATTGGCCTAAAATCCAACCAACCAACCAACCAACCAAGCAACCAACCAACTAACCACCCACCCACCCAACCAACTAAACAATAAAACAGGAATAAAATAATATTTTGGAAGAAAATGAGATACTTCACTGTTTTATAAGTGATCTAATATGAAATTTCTCTTATCTCACATTAATCATGATCAAATCTTCATTAATTCAATCTCCAGAACATATCCTGAGGCTCTCCATGCTCACTTTAATCTAAACCATATCCCACTTTGTATGACTACTGCAATAATCTCTGAGTATCAATGCTTCTTCACCTATTGTACCCCGTAATTTATTCATCCTCACCACAGCAAACCATATTTTATGGTTGTAACTCAAATAATCTCACTTATTTCCAGTTTCTCAAATTCTTTTAGAATAAAGTATAAATTTCTTTCCATGGTCCTCAGGTTTTTTAAAAATTCATTTTACTGGGGCGTCTTACAACAATCCATACATACATTCACTGTGTCAAGCACATTTGTATATGTGCTGCCATCATCATTTTCAAAACATTTTCTTTCTACTTGATTCCTTGGTATCAGCTCATTTTCCCCTGCCTCCCTCCCACCCTTCCCCTCTCTCCATGAACTGCTAATAATTTACAAATTGCTCTTATTTTTTCATACAGCTGTTACACCTACTGCTGTTTCCCTTCAACCACGTTTCTGTCGTTCATCTTTCTGGAGAGTGGTTACACATCTTGATCATGGTGATTGGTTCCCCCTTTCTCCTCCTACTTTCTCCCTACCCTCCTGGTGTCACTACTCTCATTATTGATCCTGAGGAGTTTATTTATCCTAGCTTCCCTGTGTTTCAAGCTCTTATCTGTACCTGTGTACATGCTCTGGTCTAATTGGCAAGATATAATAGTGGAGGAAGCATTACAGAACTAGAGAAAAGTTGTATGTTTCATTGGTGCTATACTGCACGCTGGCTGGCTCATCTTTTCTTCTGACCCTTCTTGTCCAATTGGGGCATGTCCAATTGTCTACTGATGGGCTTTGGTCTCCCCTTAGTTCATGTGAATATGATTTTTCTGGGTCTTTGATGCCTCATAATCCATCCCATAACAAATGAGGGGAAATGTGCTTTTCTGATCTTGGGATCAGGCTGACATTGTGACTCCAGGAGGCAGGAATTCCCCCAAAACACACAGCAATCCACACAGCATGCAAACAGAAGCAAACAGTGAACAGGGGCTTGGGAGCTTAACAAATCTCCTGGGGTGCCACACCTTCGGACCATAAGGCTCACCCTCATTTTTTCCCCATTTTGGGGCAGGGAATGTGTCTTATGGTCCAACAAATACGGTACCTAACACATGCCTGCTAACTACCATTGTGTTCCTCAACTGGAGTATTTCTACATGGTTTTTGGTTTTGCCCTTGTTTCAAGTGTCAGTAGGACATCTTGTTATCCCATTGAATTTATTTGCTTTCAGAGTAAACACATTTAGAGAAATGTGGACATGAAAGATAAAATTGAATGAAAAGGTCGAAGTGTTAGAAATGAAACAAACAAATGCAATGCACTGCCATCAAGTCAATTCTGACTCACAGTAACCTGAGAGGATGGAGTTGACCTGGCCTATAAGGTTTCCATGCTGTCCCGGTAGGGAAGTGGGCTATCACTTCCTTTTCCACGGAGACGCTTGTGGGTCTGAATGGTTCATCGGCAAACAGTTTAACCACGGAGCTACCAGAGCTCCTTCCCCCCCAGCAACAGGGGGTGAAAACTGTAGGTGCATTCAAATATTATATAATTACATTTTCTATTTTACTCATTGAGTGGTTGCCTTTCAAAGATCAATCTAGATGAGCTTCCTGGAGAGTCAAGATCCTTACTTTTCTGGAATACATGTATTAACAGATGGCTAGCCCTTCTGTCCAACAAGGCTGAGGTTCAATCTTTTCATGATTTTCAATTCCATCGAGAGGCTTTGTGAAATCTTCAATGTAAACTTTACCATCCTTAGAGGAAGGGCTCTTGGTGATGTCAAGTGATGAGTTGCTAACCAGAAGCTGATGGCTTGAACTCACCAGGCAATCCTCTAGAGAAAGAGGACACCGTCTCATTTTGTCAAGATTTTCTGCTGGGGAGACTCCAGATAATAAGTCCTGCTCTGTCGCTTGTCCTCAATAGCTGTTATGTAATTTTGTGGTAGGGAATCAAGATGACAGTCCTTTAGTTTATAATGAGAGAATGACATAGTTGGAATAGGACAGGAAATGGAATAAATATCAAAATGTGTATCCAAAGCTCAGTTTCAATCTGATTTTTCCTCTAGAGAAGTCGTGAGAATGTCACGACTCATGTTTCCTCTTCTCTGCCCTACTCTACCCTATTTTCGTGCACCTTGCATCCAGCCTATGTCCTTTCTTCTAAAAAAGAGCAGCGTTGGCCTCTGGCTTTACTGGCAATGGAGAAGTGCCTGGAAAGAGGCTCACTATTGCACACCGAAGGGCATTGCCACTCAACTTCAGGGAGAAAGCTTATCCAGGTCGGTGTCAGTGGTGGGAATAAGCAGATTTAGGAGGTAGAAAATAGAGCTTCTGGCCAAAAGCAAACTGGAAGTTGTGGTTGAAAGACTCCAGATAACCTTCAGTTGTCTTCTTCCTGGATCCTAACAGGATGAGACTGATGCAAGCCTGTGAAGACTGTGAATGATTTGTTGGCTCATTTGACCTTTGGCCTCATTAAAAGCATAACCTCTACTTCAGTTTGCTTCGATTGTTCTAGAGCAATTGTGATTACCGCGGGCTTCAAGAGACCAGTCACAACAGCAGCATCTAGGAATCTTGTGGAAATACAGCAGTATGTGTTTAACAAGCTCCTCCATGTGAACATGATACACACTCAAGTTTGAGAGACACTATCTTACGGTCTTGTTTCAATCTGCTATTTAAATCTTCATCTAACAATACCCTAAACTTACTGCTATGGAGTCGATTTCGACTCATGGTGACCCCATTGGAAAGGGTAGAATTTCCCCTGTAGCTTTCTGAGACTAACTCTGTATGTGAGTAGAAAGCCTCATTTTGTTCCAGTGAAGCAGCTGGTGGTTTGGAACAACTGACCTTGGATTGCAGCCAAAGCACAGCCCACTCTATCACCAGGGAAAATTTAAATATGCTACATGTTTTCCAGTTGTAGTGCTTTTAGCTAAGGATTAGTGAGAGGGGAGGCATTACTGAGGAGGTCTTTTCTGTTTTGAAAGGCAACAGTGAGCTGGACTCATTGCCACGGGGGCTGACGCTGATTCAAAGCAACCCTATGGGACAGGATAGAATTGCCCGTTTGAGTTTCTGAGATTTAGGAGAGTAGTAAGCCCCATCTTTCTCCTGCTGAGCGCTGGTGATTTCAAACAGCCAACAATGAAGATTGCAGCTCGACTCATAACCGCTTCACCACCAGGACTCCCTTATTGCCTCTGAATTCAGTCACTTGAAATGCTACCTTTCCCCCTTAAAATCAGAAATATCTTTGAAGGTTTCAGGGAAATCAGGAACTACAAGTTTTAACTATTCAAACCACGACTCACACTTCATGACTTATTGTAGCTCGCTTGAGTTTTCTGACTATTTTGAGTACTAAAACGTTATGATTTTTTGGAAGTAAAACCTTTAAAAGTTATAGGGACTTTAGAAGAGCATACTAGTGTAAAGATATGTTTTCCTTCTGATAGAATTCCAAGCTGTTAGAGGTGGCTTTGCATGCAGAACTCTCATCTTTGCAATTTATGAACTTGAGCAAAAGTTGCTCTAAGACTAGTTTTCCATGTTCATTATATATGAAAGGAAGGAAAAATAACTTCTAGTAATGGTTGAAAATTTCAATTAGGCTATAGATGAGAAGAACTTGTTAATATATAATGGCTACTTTTTTTGTATTGCATATCAAGAGGCATAAAGATGTTTATGTCCCTGTAGTAATTCTCCTTAAGGGAATCTCTTGAGTTAAATAGCCTGTGCTATAGAAAATCCTGTTTATGAAACTATTTTGTATTTCATTTTTAAATGATCAAATATTAGGAAAGGAATTTAAATGTCCATTTTAAGCATCAAACCCCAAAACAACTTAATGCCAGTGACTTGATTCTGACTCATTGATCTACAGGACCAAGTAGAACTGCCCTATGTGCTTTGAGACTGTGAATCTTTAAGGAAGCAGAAAGTCTCACTTTTGTCCCTCACAGGAGCTGGTGGATTTATTTGAATTGCTGGCCCTGTGGTTACTAGCCCAATGTTTAACCCACTAAGAAAGTAGGGATCTTAATGTAAGGATAGTGGTTAAATAGTCTAACCCCTAGATGAAATGTTACATAACCATATACTGGCTACTATTAATAGGTTGGTGAGGATAGCTGGTGGCTTAAGAAAGTGGAATGCATATCTCTGTGTGAGCATGCATTTGTGTGTGTGTGTGTGTGTATGCGCTCAGGATGGTGTAGATTGTTTAGTCCATGAAAAAGTCTGAGAATTTTGTTTTAAAAAGCAAACAACCAATCAAAATGGTTTTGTTTGTTTCAGTAAGTGTTGTCTGGGGCTGGAGAATTCACAGGAAGTCCTTGAGCTCATAAGCACCAGAGGCAACAGTGCCTCTGTTTCCATTTCCTTTTAATAGAGAAACTTCTGCTTGAAAGAAATCATTTTTTCCTTTCCCTCACCTCCCTAACCTTGAAGAAAGGATGTCAGTGAGACAGGCTGGCCTGCTAATGGGCTTTGTGTGTGTTTACAAAGTGAGCTGTCAGGAACCCTGGCTCCTGCCAAGATGAAAAACAATTCCTTCCTTCTACTTCCTGACCAATAGATACCCTTGCAGGCTCATCCATGTCCCCCAGGCGTCTGATGGAGGTACAATGGGAGCACTCTGTGATCACAGAGGAGTTGCATAAAACATTATGCAATCGCTATTGCTAATAATTGGTGTAACTGCCCACCATTTCACTGAATTAGTGGTTAGATTTCATCATTGTGTTTGCAAGCAGAATGTTCAGAGAGCTTATCAGAGAGTTTTTCTTAAAAGGGCAAAGAAAGACACATCATGCGTGTGTGTGTGTGTGTGTATGTGTGTGTGTGTGTGTGTGTGTGTGTGTGTGTGTGTATTGGCAGAAGAAGACGGCACTAAGTGTGGCCTCCAAATTGAGCCTCTTGTTCACTCCTGGACCTCTTTTTTCTGGACGGTGATTTAGATCCTGGGGCTCCTTGAATCAGGAGGCCTCCATCAGGCTAATTTACCCACCTCTTCCTGCTATCCCGCCCAGGGGGAACAGCCCTGTCATTAGTTGTCTCAAGTTCCAAGTTTGCCTTCAGGATACTGTGGAGCTCCACACTGTAAAGGAGTTAATCAAAGGAAAATTCTTCAGACATGAAAGGCAAGAGTCATGCAACCGAGTTATGATTCTGGGACTGTTTTGGCAAGGGCTTGGCTGTCGGAGGGCCCTTGTTATAGACTTCACATTTTAACTTGTTTTGTCTTTCAACTTGTTTCAAAGAGGGGTAGTGCCAAAATATATTTTTTTTGATAGTTAAAAAAATTCTATTGTTTGCAATGACCTTTCAAAGACTGGGAAATTCTCTTTGTACTGTTAGTCCTTTTCCATTTGGCAAAATTGGCTCAGTGTGTTTCTAAGAGAATTTCAAATTAAATATACATAAGATATGTAAGCATATTTAAAGACTACAGTTGACCCTTGAACCAAATGGGAGCTAAGAGCATGGCCTCCTCCCTCCTGCCCCATACCTTCCTCAGTTAAAAATCCAGGTATAAGTTTTGAACTTCCATATAGTCTACTACTGACTAAAAGCCTTATCAATAACACAGTCAATTGGCACATAGTTTTGTGTTTTATGTGTTATATACTGTAGCTATACAAAAACTGCATTTGCATTATGTGACAAAAAAGTGTTTCACAGCAGCAAAGCCCACATGGAAGAAAAACATTAGCATGTGTGATCACGGGGGCGCTGAAGGGAGCAGATATCAAGCATAAAAGAATAACACTATGAATGGGAGAGAGTGGAGTGGGGACCCAAGGTCCACCTGTGGGTAATTGGACACTTGCACAGGGGAGTCTTGGGGAGGAGACAGGCTATTGAGGCTCATTGAGGTGGCAATGAAGCATACGACTTTCCTCTAGGTCCTGAAGGCTTCCTCCCTCCAACTGTCATGGTTCCAGTTGTACACCACTGTAGAGATGAGAAATGGAAATGCGAGGAACCCAAGACGGATGAACCCCGTGGGGCCAGTAGTGGGAATGAAGCTGCTGGATGGGTGGAGGGAAGGTGGGGTGGAGAGGGGGATCAAACTTCAGGGATCTACATATAGCCCCCTACGGGGGGCACAGACACTGGGGGAGAGGGCACGGGGAGACATCAAGCAGTGTAAGTTATGACAAAACAATAATTTATGGAGTACTGAGCGTTGGTGGGGGAGTGGGGAGCAAGGATGGAGGGGAAGGAATGGGAGGCTGAGGTCAGAGGCTCAAATGGAAAGGTGGAGGTTCAGAGAGCGATGACAGCTGCAGGCATGTGAAGAAGCGTGACACAATATATGCATTTATGTGTTATGAGAAATGATGTATGAGACCCCAATAAAATGATTAAACATGGAAAAAAGTGTTTCACAAAAAGTCAAAGATTTTCACTCATGGTGTAGCTGCTGCTAAGGTTTCACAAGTTGCCTTTTTGCTGTTTTCTGGAGTCCTTGTGCTGTATTCATTTATTTTTAGGCAGAGGCAGCGCTGAGCCTCCTTTGATGATACATAACAAGAAATTCGAAGTTTTCTTATAATATAATTTTTGGTGCTTCTTGGGACCACCTCAAGGATCCTTAGTGGTATGTCATATGGGTACCACAGTGTCAGTAAAGATTATACTACTTCACGGAATGGGATGAGAAATATGCCAGTACCAGGAGATTGCTTTTTAAACTATAGTCTACAATTTACTAGAGAGGTGATCTGTTCTCTTGGAGCTGGTTAGCATCACACATTGACAAAGTCCCGAGTTTAGGTAGGCGCACACAGCACAAGCTCTGCTGTTCTGGGGTCAACTCAGTGGTCCCGGGAACTTGATTTTTACTTGGGTGTTGACCAATTGTTGTAGTCAAGCAACGATTTTGGCATGTGGAAGCACCGGGGGAAGGGGCTTCTGGTACTGCTCAGAAATCAGGAACTCCGACTAGCACAAGATGAAAATATTGCTAACACACACGAGTAGTCATTGCATGAGTAGGCAAGCTTGCGATAACCCCCTCCTAAATTTGAATCCTTGAACGATCTAGAGAAGGAATGTCTCCAACAAATGTAAGCACATCTTAGGCTATGCAAAGAGAAAGCAGACTGTGAAAGTTTGGGGGGGATCATGTGGCAAACATTTAATTTCTCTTTAAATTAAATTTTATTTTTTAATCACTCTATTGGGGCTCATACAACTCTTATCACAATTCACCCATCCATCCATCCATTTATATGTCAAGCACATTTGAACATTTGTTGCCCTCCTCAGTCTCGAAGCATTTGCTTTCTACTTAAGCCCTTGGCATCAGCTTTTCATTTCCCCCCTCCCTATCCTATCCCATGAACCCTTAATAATTTATAAATTATTATTATTGTGTCCTTACACTGTCCTATGTGTCCCTTCACCTTCACCTACTTCCCTGTTGTCCATACCCCAGGGAGGAGGCTATATATCAGAGGTTCCCAAACTTACATGGTTTACTGTCCTCTTAAAAAAATTTTCTTATGACCCCCCTAGCAATGAGAACCTTTTGTATTCCAGTCCAGAATCCAGGATAAAGTGTAAGTATCTGCTCTTACAATGCCCTAGATCATCCCACACACCACAGGGGGTGGTGGTGCCCATTCTGGGAAACTATGCTCTGTATAGGTCCTTATAATAGGTTCCCCCTTCTAGCTCACCTTCCCACCACCCTCCTGGTATCACCACTCTCACCACTGGTCTGAAGCGTTCATCTGGCCTGGATTCCCTATTTCTGGTTCCTATTGTACCAGTGTACATCCTCTGGTCTAGCCAGATTTGTAAGGTATTTGTCAAGTTCCCAAGAGTATGAGAAAGTTCCCAAGAGTATGGAGTCAGTGAAAAAGAGAAGAACTACCAAGAAAGATTGATGCATTAGCTGAAACAAAGGACTCAAAGGTAGCGAAGATGGTGAACATGGCACAAGGTTGTATAGTGTTTCATTCATGGGCTTGTTACTAAGGATACCTAATAACAATAATGTACAAAAGGTTTCAAAACATTTTGGGGAAATGGAATTAGAGGATAATAAAATTTTTCCACGAATTGCTTGAAGCTCCTTGTGTTAGGCTGGGTTTTCTAAAGACACAGACCAGTGGCACTCATCTATGTCCAAGAAAAAACTTTATTGCAAGAAGAAACTTCTCTTCAAGAAATCATGCCAGCCCAGTTCAGCTCAAGTCCACCGATCCAGTGCTAGCCAGTCATGTAGTTGTAGACCCAAGATGCCAACATGTGAAGCAGGCAGCAGGGAGGTCAAAGGCCAGTGAATGTAGAGTCCCAAGACCTCAAGGTTGGTGATTCGCTCTCAGAATTAGGTAGCCCACCTGGGGCCACTCTTTAAGGCAGATTTAGAGTCCCAGGAAAGTCCCAGCAAGGAGGAAGGCAAAGAGATGTAGTGAAATTATCTCAGTTTGAGATTTCTCTTAAAGAAAATGTTGCATGCCCAAGGAAGTATCATCTGGCTACCCTTGGATTTACAGGTTGAACTCTGCCCCTACCGACACCACCCCTTATATGATATTGGCGAGAAGTAGATGCCATTGTTTCAGGAAATCATTAGGGCAGATCAGACTCACTAGTTAAACAGTTATTGCTAGCTGCCCTTGATTGGTCCTCTCCTTATGTGTAACTCAGCAAAATATGGCCTGGCCCTGTGCCCATACACAATCTTTGGTGTATTTGAATTAATTGTTGTGGTTCTTGTGTCAAAGACTCTTTCCTGTTTTCAGCACATCAGGCTGTATTAAGATAATATAATTTAAGAGCTTTCAATCACATTGGGATGTGGTAGGTCTTATGAAAGACATTGTTAGCTGAATTCTCAATTTTAGATTCATATTTAATTAATGATAATAGAGTGTATTGGTCTGGGAATTTTGAATAGAATGTGTCTTTAGCTATAACACAAGTTTGGCCAGTAGTCAAATCAGGAGACTGTTCTTGTTCTATGTACTTAAACCACAAATAGTATATATTTGTACATTAACTAAATTGAGCTCAGGTTTCTGCAGAGGTTTTGAGTGCCTTACTTTGTGTCGGCTTGTAAGAGGGTACTTGTGTTGTTCAAAAGATAAAGAAAAAACCCATACATAAATAAATAGACTAATAGGAAAAACACAAAAGCATAATTAGGTTTACTCTATCTTAAAGAATGTTTGGCAAAAGCCATTCAGAGAGATTTTTGGAGCTGAGAAAGCATGAGCGTTAATAGGGGATAGACTTAGGTTTTATGTGAATTGATTTATTTAGCCTTCGTACTCAAGTGGTCTGGGCATTGTGCCTCCTATTTGTTTCACCCACTGCTGAGTTGCAGCCAATACAAATAAATCAAGTATTTGCAAATCTGTGTTGCTTCACTTGTTCTTCCAGTTCGAGTCAGTTGATTCCAACTCATTGCAATCCCATGTATGCCCAGTAGATTGTTCTCTTTAGTGTTTTTAATGGCTGTAATCGTTCAGAGATCAATCACCAGGATTTCTTCTAAGATGTCCTGTATCAACTTGAATCTCCAACTTTTTAATGAGCAGATGAGCATGTTCACTGTTGAAACCACTAGAAGACTTAGTTTTCATTGCATGCCTTGTTATGTGGAAAGAACTTCACACAGAAAAATAACGGACTTCTTTCTTCTGGCAGCCTGTGAAAATTGGCTTGTGATTTCAGTTATAAGAGTGGTCCACTATTTATATTTAACTGCCTTTTTCTTGTGGTTACCTAGAAGGACTGAATCTAAAGAGAAGTAGTGAGAAGAGGAAGAAATACTAGAAGGAAAGAAAGAAGCCAACTCTTATAAAAATAGCATTAGATAATAAACCTGGATTATAACCTCAGTACTACCTTCTAGCAACAATGTGACATTGGGCAAGTTTATTTATTTAATTCAGTGATATAAAATAATCATAATATTAATGCCTAGTACTTATATAGGGAAATTGATAGCTCTGAGGTTAAATGACTGGCTCTAACTAAAGGTTGGTGGTTTGCAGAATACAGAAGATTATCCCTCATATTGTATGCCAGGCCTAGGATGTTGCTTGCTAATGCATGGTGGGTGATCAGCTCCTTAGAAGTGATTTCCCTGAGGGTATCAGCCATCTAGAGCAATCAGACCCTATTATCTGTTCCACTCTAAGTGGGGTTCACTCCCTGCTGATGAGAGTGGATTGTTTCTTGAAGGAGAGCCCAGACACAAGGTCAAACCAACTCAAGGACTACCAAAGTTGGGTCTAGGATCTGCCCATCTTGTCACATGTGTAGCCCTTGTCCCTCCCTTTCCTATTGCATGTACCTCCCTAGCATCTTCCTTTCCCATCGTGTATGCCTATTGGACAGCCCCTTCCTGTTATGTATGTCATTACCTGTAATCAGTGTGGAAACTTTGTAAAGCCTAGACTGCAAGAGGTCATGATTTTGGTGAAGAATAGATGGGATAAAATCACTGACAGTCTTGTTACCAATGCACTCTTATCAGGTTACATGGATAAGAGCTTCTCATTTAATGAGGACTCTATGGTTTGACGTGAGAGATTGGGGCCAAATGGTTCTAAAGGCAACAAAGTCGCAAGAAATTCAAGATTGAATTTGGGGTTTGGAAAGTTATGATGATGTTCCAGAAGAAGGCCACTCAACTGTATTTGAATAAATGAAGATTGTTTTACCATACTTAAAAAAATCCCCTCAAAATAAGCCATAGAGTGTTTTCTTGAGGAAAAATCAATACAAGACCCTGTCTTATTTTCGGGGAAATATGGTAACACATGAAATGTTATATACAGTTACTGTGTGCAAGTTTTAATCTAACTGCAGAATGGTCAGATACAGAAATTTGTGATCAGATTGGTTAAGTTTGCACAGTTCTATGATTTAAACCAGGCTTTTCTAACTCCAAGGATAACACATCCCATTCTCTTGTTCTGTTTGCACAAATGCCTCTTCTATCAGTAATTTTCAACATGTGGTATAAGGATTTCTGAAGGGTTCAGAGTTAGTATTACGAATACATGAATTTATGCTTATCCTTTGTTGATGTGGTCTATTTAGCACACATATATTACTTTCAGATACATATATTTTGTTTGAATACACAAACCAATTTTTGTAATTGACATATTAATCAATAGTGCTATATAATTAATAATGATCTCTCACCATTATATATATATTTAAAGATAAAAGTATAATCATTCTTAAGTGGAAATCAATGAATTTTTAAAAATCACTTTATTGGGGGCTCATACAACTCTTTTCACAATGAATACATGCATCTGTTGTATGCAAATTACATTTATACATTTGTTGCCATCATCATTCTCCAGACATTTTCTTTTTACTTCAGTCTTTGGTATTAGCTCCTCATATTTCCCCTCCCTCCCCACTCCCTCTCCCTCATGAACCGTCGGTGATTTATAAATTATTATTATTTTGTCATATCATACACTGTCTGATGTGTCTCTTCACCCACATCCCTGTTGTCCTTACCCCAAGGAGTAGGTTATAGGAAGATCCTTGTAACCAGTTCCCCCTTTCTACTCCACCTTTCCTCCACCCTCCTGGTATTACCACTCTCACCACTGGCCCTGAAGGGATCATCTTTCTGGAATTCCCCATGTTTCTGTTTCCTATCTGTACCAGTGTACATCCTGTGGTCTAGCCAGATTTGTAAGGGTTGGGATCTTGATAATGAGGAGGGGAGGAAGCATTTACAAACTAGAGGAAAGTTGCATATTTCATTGTTGCTGCATTGTACCTTGACTTACTCGCCTCCTCCCTGAGACCCTTCTGTACAGGGATGTTGCTTCATCTGTCAATGGGTTTTGGGTCCCCAATCTGTACTCCCCCTCATTTATAATGGTATAATTTTTAGTTCTTTGATGTCTGATACCTGATCTTTTAAACACCTTGTGGTCACACAGACTGGTGTGCTACTTCCATGTGGGCTTTGTTGCTTCTGAGTTAGATGGCCACTTGTGTACCTTCAAGTCTTTAAGACCCCAGATGCTATGTCTTTTGATAGCCGGGCACCATTACCTTTCTTCACCACATTTGCTTATGTACACATTTGTCTTCAGCGATCATATGAGGAAAGTGGGCATGCAATGATATGATTTTCAGTTCTTTGATGCCTGATAACTGATCCCTTTAACACCTTGTGGTCATACAGACTGGTGTGCTTCTTCCATGTGGGTTTTGTTGCTTCTGAGCTAGATGGCTGCCTGTTTACTTTTAAGGCTTTAAGACCCTAGATGGTATATCTTTTGATAGATAGGCACTATCATCTTTCTTCACCACTTTTGCTTATGCACACATTTGTCTTCAGCAATAGTGTCGGAAGATAAGGATCATGGAATGCCAATTTAATAAAATAACTGTTCTTGCATTGAGGAAGTACTTGAGTGGGGGTCCAATGCCCATCTGCTGTCTTAATACCAACCCTAAAAATATATGCATGTAGATCTATTCCCCCATCATCATATATATATAATATTTACCTATGAACATGTCTGTATTTAGACCTCTTTTTATAAGTGCCCTTTATCTCCAAGTTCTTTCCTCTATTTCCTTTTACTTTCTTCTTGCCTCCCATCATTCTCACTCTTCATTTGGGTTTCAGTAACTTCTCTTTGTTACATCACTCTTGATCAATCCCTACCAGGGTCAATGAATATCTTTAAGTGAGTATGTTTCTCATACTTGAAAATTCAGGATTTAATACATCACATGAGTTCATAAGACCTCATGGTTCGTAGGATTATGCTGATTATATTGTCAGAGCCCTTGAATTGGTTCCTACTCATAGCAAACCTGTGTACAATAGAAGGGGACATCTCCTGGTCCTGTGTCATTCTCATAATTGTTATGTTTGACCCTGCTGTTGCAGCCACTGTGATTCCATCTCATTGAGGGTCTTTTTTTGTTGCCCCTCTACTTCACCAAGCCTGATGCGCTTTCCCAGGAACTAGGGCTCTCCTGATAACGTGGGCAAGTTTTGCCATCCCCTGTAAAAAGCCTTCTGGCTCTACTTGTAAGACAGATGTGTTTATTTTTCTGGCAGTCCACAGTACTTTCAGTATTATTCACTAATACCACAATTCAGATACATCAATTCTTCTGTGGCCTTCATCATACTTCAACTAATTAATACACATTTCCTCTACCAGGCAGAAGATTAGTATAGTGAAGGGACTAACGCTATGCACAGGAAATGGGAAAAGAAAAAAAGGAGTTCTATGGAGGATGCTGTTCATGGACATGGATCATAAATATCTAACAACTTTTCGAATGGAGGGCAAAATACCCCAAGGGTATTAAGTGTAACAGCTTTGGCTATGGAAATGTGAATACCTAAATTGCTAAAGCCTTTTGTAGCATTTGAGAAGTGTGACTTCCATTAAAGACAATGGGAATCACATGGCCCACACCCTAAGAAACTGTGTGAGCATCTCTCCCTGGGTCTGATGAGTTATGAGTATCTGAAAAGAGGAAATTGAAAGTTAATTTTCCAACTGACTGCCCCACCAGGGACTACTGAGGAGGAGAAAATCCTATTACTTTATGGGTGAGTGTACCAGACGGAAAGATAAGGGAGCTTTTACTTGTTTCTTAGTGGTGTGGTGTTTCACGAAGAATTAATTTGAGATCTCTATCAACATTCTCCTCAGAGCCCGTCATTTAATTTTAAGCCTCATTGTTAACTTGGACTATGAATCCATTTGTAAGTAAATTTTTGTCTGGTTTTAGTGATCTTTTAAAATTGAATTTGTTGAAATCCATGCACAGTGGTTGTAGAAGGGTGGTGAAAGGATATATGTGAATCATGACAGAATAACTGCAGCATCAAACTCTTCATTGAGAGTAAGCATTCTGCAGCACCTTTTAGGCGAAGAACTCTTTCTTTAAGTGAAATCCAATGTACACATAGGTGAGAATGTAACTGCTCTGATTGGAACAGAGAAAACCCTTCTTCATCTAGAAGCAAACAACTTTTTAGTACAACACTAATTAGGGCCTTTTTGAGGTCAGAATCTCAGTTTCAAAAACATTGCCTAGTATGGATTAAATTGCATCGCCTTGAAATGTGTATTATAAATCCCAACCCTTATGTCTGTGTTTAGAATCCTATTTGAGAATAGGTTGTCTTCATTATGCTAATGAAGCAGAAGTAGTGTAAGGTTTATTTTGAGTCGATCTCTTTTGTGTTAATAAAAAATGGAGTGGGGATTGTGGGAAGATTGTGGATGCTGTGGCAGTCACCTAATCTGGTGTCAATTAGAGGATTAAGAGCATAGGGGTGGAGTCTAGTCTGTCAATCTGGAGACAGCCAATGAAACCTCGTGTGGGCATGACCTTCTCCTGAGAATTCTGGGAAATGTGGTAATTCCTTCTTGGCTCCTTCTCTCTTTTGACTTACTCCCTGGGAAATGTTGTAGCTGACAGGATACATGGACCCTGAGCCCCTGAAACTGGAGGAGTCGTAGGGAGACCCCTTTCAGAGCTGAGATGCTTTTACTGCCACTGGATACAAGACTCTACACCCACTCAGCTGTGATTGTCCTGGTGTCATTGCATGTGCTTCGTGAGAGTGAAGAGGACTTATAGATTGCTATCAGACACATGGTTCTAATATCGGACTTATGACCTTGGACTGGATTGGGCTGGGGTGTTTTCTCAATGTTCAATTGCTCTTGTATATAAACCTCTTTTTTATACACATATAAGTGTCTACGAATTTGTTTCTCTAGTCTACCCTGACTTACACACATGTCAAGCCAGGATGTGAAGCATGTGCAAGACCTTCCTCTAGAGGCAACAGAGATGATGATGATGATGCTGGTGATTACATATACATATATATGTGTGTACACATATATAATATGCATATATACTATATACAATATATATTGCCTCTAGAGCTGGCACCCAGGATTCAGATTGCTAATCACCTAAACTGTGGGAAAATAAAATTTTGTTTATTAAAACCACCAACTTGAGGTATTTCTCTTATAGCTACATAGAATAACTAAGACACCATCTAGGAAACATTAGCTTTCTCTTGTTCTCTCACCCCCAGTTATTAATCTAACATTTAAAATAACTGACTGTATTATAATATTATTGAATTTATTATTATATTTCTGTATAGTAAAAGGACATTGAAAGTGGGTCATTGATAAATTTCTATAATAAAGCAATGGTAACATAGAAATATATCTAACTTTATTGATAATAAAAGTCAATGCTATGGTTTATTTGCTATTGCTGGGAGATGCCGAATCAGTTCTGCATCATAGGGACCCCGTGTACAAACAGAAGGAAGCACTGCTGCTCCCGTATCATCTGCATAATTGTTGTTATGCTTGAACTCATTATGGCAGCCACTGCCTCAATGTCATTGAAGGTCATCTTTTTTCCTGCCTTTCCACTTTACCAGGCATGACATCCTTTTTCAGGGAATGGCCTCTCCTAATAACCTGTGTGAAATACATGAGAGAAAGAATTGGCATTGTCGCGTCTGGGAGTATTCTGTATGTACCTCTCCCAGAAGTACAGATGTGCTGGTTCTTTTGGAAGTCTGAAATTATAGTGGTTAGAATTTAGGTCAACTTGCTTTTATGGACAGGTGGAGTCCAACCTGTCAACAGGGTCACAGACTGATGCTGCCTCCTGGGAGGTGGGTTTTTTTCTAAGAGAGAAACTGGGAACGAACATTCTCTCTTGGCCCTCACCTTCATCCGTGCTGAGATTCTGTATCTGCCTCCAGGTGTAGACCTTGAGAGCGGTCAGCATTCTGCTATGTTTTCAATGACCATGGATTCATGCAACTCTGGAGTCCAGGGCCTTCCATCTCCCTGCTTCCCCTGGCACCTTTTTACATCATGTGCTAAGCATCTACTTGAGTCTGAGGAGAGTCTGGCTAGCATAGCATCCAACCTTTAGAGTTGGGATGGACTTAGGTGGGACCACACAGCCTAACACAGCAGTCCTTTCAATAATTTTCATGAGTGCTATAATTCAAATGCATTGATTTTTATCACATTGTATATATGCTAAGTTCTTTACCTCCACTTTGTATTCATTTATTTTATACAAGGAGGTTTCAAAAAGGTCATGGAGGCTGAGCCCTGGTGGCTTAGTGGTAGTTTGTGGGACTGCAGCCCACTGAGTTGACAGTTCAAATCCAGCTGCAGCTCTCCAGGAGCAAGGGGAGAGGTGCCACAAAACACACACACACACACACACATACACACACACACAAGGTCATGGAAACTGGCGTGAAAAGACAGGTAACTTACTCATGCAGTTTTTGAAGCCTTTCAGTAGAGCATTTTTATGAGCAGGGAATTATTGCATCTACTTTACAAATGAAAGACCTGAGACTCAGAGACAAAGCAATATGCTAGTAACTGCTAGAGATGGGATGTTATGTAGAAGTCGTTGAATTTTGTGTAGATTTTGCCAAAATTTAAAAATTTACATGCACAACAATTAGTACTAGGAGGAAGAAAATGTTCTAAAATTGATAGTGCTAATTATTGTACAACTCTTCTTGATATGATTGACCTATTGAATTGTATGATATGTAGATGAAGTGCCAGTAAAACTGTTAAAAGAAAGAGACAGTTATTCTACTTCTCTCTGGTCCCATGCTTATATTCTTTCTACTAGTTAACCTGTTTTTACATATGTGTCGATTTATATATTCTGTCAAATGTATTCAAGAACTAAAAATCTAACATTATATGCTCACTTTTCTGGTATGATTGTTGATGACAAATATGCGCATGAAGCAAATGTGGTGAAGAAAAGTGATGGTGCCCAGCTATCAAAAGATGTACGTCTGGGGTCTTAAAGGCTTGAAGGTAAATAAGTGGCCTTCTAGCTAAGAAGCATGCCCACATGGAAGAACCACAACAGCCTGTGTGACCATGGGTGTCAAAGGGATCTGGTATCAAACATCAAAGACCTAAAAATTATATCATTATAAATGAGGGGGAGTTCAGATTGGGGACCCAAAGCACATCGATAAGTGAAGCGACATCCTCTTACAGAGGGGTTCCAGTGAGGAGATGAGCCAGTCTAGGTACAGTGTAGCAGAAATGAAATGTGCAACTTTCCTCTCGTTCTCAAGTGTTTCCTCCCACTGACTATCATTACCCCAATTCTGCCAGACAGATTCAGCTAGACCAGAGGATATACATTGGAGTCAGAAACGTGAGAATTTAGGATAGATAATCCCTTGAGACTAGTGGGGAGTGGTGACACTGGGAGGGTGAAGTGATGGTGGACCAGAAAGGGGGAACTAATTTCTGGGATCTACGTGTGACCTCCTCTCTGGATGCAGACAATGGGGGAGGGGGAGGTGAGTGAAGTGACACATTGGAAAGTGTACGATATGAAGAGATAATAACAATTTGTAAATTATTGGGAGTTCATGGGGAAGAGAAGGGGGCATGGGAACTATGGGGAGTTGGAATTTAAAAAAAATAGAGAACTAGAAGAAAGAGGAAAAGAGGATTTTATGCTGGGGGGGGTTCAAGTAGAAAATGTTTGTAGATGAATGTGGTAACATGTGTACAAGTATGCTTAATACAAACAATGTATTGAATGTTGTAAGAGTCATAAGAACCCCTAATAAAATCTATATTTAAAATAAAAAAGTCCTGGAAATCTATTTTTGTTTGTATCTATATACAAATCTACATGTCATACACATTAATCATCAGAGTGAAAGATACTAATCTTGATTAGCTCTGTTAGGATCTGGAATGAGATAATAATTGCATTCAGTTTGTGATTGAAATTATACTCTTAAATTAATGTTGGAACTGTTCCTTAAGATGGTAATTTTGAGGATTTCCATAATAATTCATGTTGTTAATGTAATTAGTATTCATGTGAAACAAAATGACCCTATAAACTAAGGTAAAGGGCAAAAAGAGAAAAGAATTGACAAAAAAATTAAAGATCTGACAAAGATCTAAAAAAGTAAGAGTGTTTGGGAGTTTTGAGTATTGTGTGTAATATATATGAGCATATGTGTATATGATATGTTCACAGGAATGCAGCAAAATAAACAATGCAGTATTTATCTTTATTGTTGTATATGTTTAGTGACTATTCACTATAGTATTTGTTATAATACTTATTATCTTAGAAAAATTTCTCACTCCTTCTCGTGTTCTCCTGCAGCTAATTCTCTATTTTTTAGGTTCAGTTTATTTGTTTTTCCCTCCATCTGATAGACCCTTCTCTCATATAACTACTGGGACATGGATAACTCTTTCATTTTATTCAGGTCTCTGCCCAAATATCATCAATCTATACCCTACTCTATCATTCTGAATTTCCTTATTTGATTTTGTTTTCTTTATAGTAATATCGTGTTCTGAAATTTTGTATATCCATTTTGCTAGAATGCTAGCTTCTTCAGGACAGACATATTGCCCATCTTGGGTACCACACTGCTGGGGGAGAAGTGTTTGGCTTTTAGTAAGGCTTCAGATATGCTTGATAAAATAATGTATGAATGTATTAAACAGCTCCATTTGAAAAACTATACATCATGCTAATTTGACAAAGATTCACCACACTCTTGATTTTTCTCATTTTCATTTTTAAAAAATTTTGTAGTGGCTCTTTTAGATTTCATATAAAGAATTTCTAAGCTCAGTTCTGACCTTTCAGTCTGGTAAAATTTCTCTCTAGTTTTTCAGTTTTTTTAATTCCTATGTGTCTGTTCTTCTATCTTATTGCAACATTTTAAATTTGAAATCATATGTGTACCTATTTGTACCGACATGAATCCACAATGGGGTCAGTGGTCATTCAGTGGTAGAGTTCCTCCATTTCCCTAAGGAGACCTGGGCTTGATTGGTGATTAGTGAGCCTCTTGCACCAAGCCACCACCTGCCCACAAGTGGAGTCTTGTGTGTAGCTATGGCGCTGAAAAAGTTTCAAAGGAGTTTCTAGGATAGCATTGAAGGTTTGATGATTTACTTCCATATATTAGCCTAAGCAGAAAGGGGGAAAATACAACAACATTTGTAAGAAAGAGCCAACCTGTCCCTATGTACAGATGATATGATCGTCTATAGAGAAAATCCCAGAGATTCAGCATGAAAAACTACTGGAATTAAGAGAATGATTTAGCAATTTTGTTTTTTTTTACATTGAGTTGTAATTCACACTGAAGGCTGCCATCTTTAACTTCATCAGCAAGTGCTTCAAGACAAAAAGTGACCATAGACATGGGCTTCTCCGTGTGAAATTCACAGAAATCAAATGGAATGGACGCCATCTATGGGAAAAGGCAATGGAAAAGCTCAATATTATCAGATAAAACCAGAACAAGGGCCAGATGTAGGGCAGATGATCAATTGCTCATCTATAAGTTGAGGTTGAAATTAAAAGTGTGAAAACATGCTCATGAGAACCAAAATGCCACCTTGAGTATATTCCACCCTAATTTAGAGAACATCTCAACAACAGATCTGACTCATTTAACACTAATGACAGAGGCCTGATGAGCTGGCGAAGGAAATCAAGAGTTTCATTTATGAAGAAAGCAAAAGGTCATTAAGAAAGACAGGATAGAAAGAAAACATCAGCATGGACACTAGAAGAAACTCTGAAACTTGCTCTTAATTGTAGAGTACCCTAAAGTAAATGGAATAAATGGTAAAGTCGAAGAGCTGCATAGAAAATTTCAAAGGGAAGCTCCAGAAGACGAATTAGATCATAGACAAGTAGTACCTGGATGAAAGGAGAGAAAATACACAATAAGGGGAGATTAGCACACTATCACTAACACCAAAGAAGACTGAGAAGTGTGTGAGATTTCCAACAATGGTCAGTACTGTTACATACACAATCCTGAAATATCATTAATAACAAATAATAAACTATGAGTGGATAGACAGGCAGAAATGAAGGATCCACAGATATGGGAGGAAGGCAAACAGGTTGGACAGTGGATATTTCTATATATGTATTTGTACATAAGTATCTGATATATGTATGTGTGTATATATATGTATATATATATGTATATATATATGAACAAACTGGGGCACGGCTATGCAAACCTGTTACCCATAGCCAACAACACCTTGAGGGAATGGGCCCTGGGCTTGGGTGTTTAGGGTTGCAGTTCCGCACAGTAAGTCAGTTGCCATGACAGAGTTCACAAAGATGATGTTCTACGTCCTACTGTCATTTGTCATGACTGAACTCTTAGAAGCTAATGAGAGACTATCTAAGATGCCTCTCTATTGGTCCTTCCCTATTGATAGCAAAGAAGAGTGAAGAAAATAAACTCCATCAGGTAATTAACCCAGGGGACTCATTCACTGAGAAAGCACCGTCCCCATTACTCTGAGACCAGAAGAACTGGATGATGTCAGGTGAACACCACATACAGGTCTGCTCATAATTCAGAAGACACTGGGCAGAAGGAGAGGAAAATGTCAAACAAAATTTGAAATGATAAAAAGATAGCATACTTACTGTCCTGATAGAGACTGGTGGATCTCTGCAGACTTCAGCCTTTAAACCCTGTCCAACCTGGAGCTGCACTCACCTTACGAATCATCTCATAGCCAAGTGGACATGCCTGTATTGTGAACAAGAACACATGTGAGGAATGTGCTTCCTGGAACAAACAATCACATGAGATCAAAAGGTGGTATTTGCCCCCAAACGAAACTCAGAAGGTAAGAAGAGCAGGGAAGAAGGACAAATGGATATAGAGAATCCAAGGAGAAGTGGTAAGAATGTTGTGGCACTCAGGGAATGGAAACTAACATTATGAAGCAAAATGCTTCATTCATCTTGCTGAATGGAAGCTAGCTTGCTCTGTGAACTTTCACTCACTATAAAGATAAATCAATAATATCATGAAAAAAAACTAGATGAAACAGAAAACAGACAGCAATAATCGAGTCATCTGATTCACAACTGATCATGGGGCTGACCCTGGATTGGGCAGTGTTTCATTCTGTTGTGTCTGGGGTCACCGTGGGAATGAGTTAATGGCATCTAAGAACGATGAATTCACAGTGATAGCTTGGTTCAGTTATGTATGTGCTTGCCCATGTTTAACCCATAAGCATACATGTACATACATTTACAGGGGCATAAAGCCCAGGAAGAAATTAAAACCAGATGATGCACAATTTTTTACAGGTAGAGCAACAAATCTTTTCTGCAGGAGAAATAGTTTCTGTACAATGACTACTCACTTTTGCTTCCACAGTCAGTGGAGGAGGAACTTTAGTGTTCTTAATATTTGGGAACCCATTAGTAGCATTTTCAATTATGCCATTCACTAGAATAGGACTATGTGTTTAATTAGTACTAAGGGCAAGGTAATGCAAATTAAATAGGTGGCTAGTTATGTAACTAAGTGACTAACTTGTTTATGCTACTTTCTAGTTAGATATTGGTGCTGTTTGGTGTTATTGAGTCTGCTCCAGTAAGACTGCTGACATCAGTCATGGGAGTTTCTCATGGAAAAAGTAATCACTTACTGATTCCATCCCACTTGAAAATTAAGTAAAGCATTTGAATAAAAAATACAAAAGTCAATATGAAACAGAAAAATGTTTTCTTGTAGAAATGAAGAGCTTACGGTGTTGCCATCTGTGGGTATTGTTCCAAGTAGGAAAGGCAGATCTACATGTAAAGCCATGCTAAATCAGAGTTTTTAACTGTTCTTTGTATTTATCTGTCTTGATTTTGTGCCGTTAAAATTCTCTATTATAAAGTTAGGTAACATATTACAAAGAAAGTGATGGGTTGAAGAAATATCCTAAACTATTACTGATGCATTTCCTAATCTTAAAAAAATGTTGAAAACATTTTAAGTACATACCATTTTGGTAAAAAGAAAAAATATTATTGGGAATTTTAAAAATATAACTTTTTCAAATAGAACTTTAAAATAGATAGAACATTTTCTGTACATTGTGATTCAAATATCCTCCCCAGTCTAAATCGCACAATATACATTCACTGAAGTCAAGTTTGCAGAGCTAGGAGACTTCTAAGCTCAGAAGTGCTCACAATTGAGCTCTTCAGATTTTTCAAATGTGAAACAGATGAAGTAGCATTTTTACACAGGCAATTCTGTTTATTCATGAATGCAAAGAAGTATGCCCATTGTAAGGTTAACAGGCTATTTAAAATGGAAGTGAATTTTCAGGGACTGAACATGTACTTTGCTAAGAATGATGGATGGCTCGCTCAGAGATGAATAAGTGTGGTAAATATAGAACTTCTGGTCACATATAGTTTGTCTGCCAAATGATGCCTAGCCCCACCCCATCCCTCATCCTCAACCTATCTCTGACCCCATGTTGTTCCAGAACCCCACTTAATCCCTGCTTGCTATCCTGGGGGGTAGGGTGGGAGCCTAGAGTAAAGTGAGTTTCATGGCTGAGAGGAGATTTTAGAATGGGTAAATTATGTCTGTTCCACACTTTACTTGTTGGTAGGAACAGCTGAAAGTCTAATAGTTTGTTTAGTGTTTAAAATTTTCCCCTGCATGAAAACAGCTGCATCAGTGTGTTGCTGTTTCAAAACAGCCTGTCAAAAATGTCTTGTGTGTACGTATTTAAAAAAATGATCTCAGACAAGTCACACTTTCTGATGTATCTCTTTTCTCCACAGGTACACAGTCATATATATTTTATAGCACATCCCTGGTAAACACATTTATGAAGCATAAAAATCTTATGCATACCCGATGCATTACTGTTCACAATAAATCATATTATCACTTACTGAGACTCCATCCAACAGGGTATCCCAGGCCATAGTTTATGTTTCTGGGCTTTATGACTTTGATATTTATAATGTCATATGCAAATGTGAAAAGAATGAACGTTGTCATAGAAAAGAGCCCTTTTTTATGAGTTTGAAAGATATAGACCCATTGGAAAAAATGGCCATTTCATTCTGAACTTAACCAGAGATTCAATAATCATCGCCATTTATCTTCATTTGCAATATATTGCTGTTGTTCGCTACAGTCAAGGCAGCCACCAACTAACGCTCCCCCCTACACAATGCTGCTCAATGCTGTGCCAGGCCCTGTGTTATACCTAGGATTGGTTGCAGATTGGACCACTATTTGTTTTGGGCAAGTAGATTTCCAGACCTTTCTTCCTAGTTCATCCTAGTGTAGAGGCTCAACTGAAACTTGTTCAAAGTTAAAGCAATATGCAAGCGTCCATTGGCAGATGGGGCGTGACCTGCACTTGAGATGCGTGGGTGAGGAATCAGCCAGGCCTCCTGCATGGAAGGTGAGGATTCCACCACTGCCACCTCACAGTCTCACATTTGCCGGCAGGTTGCTGGGTGCTCACCAGTTGGTTCTTTCTCATGTTGAGCCTGTGCACAACAGAACTAAGTCTCGCTTGGTTCTGCTTCATCCTCACACTTGTTCATATGTTCATCTTCGTGTTGCAGTCACTATGGCAATCCACTGGGTAGTTGTTCTTCCTCTTTCTTGCTGCCCCGACTTGACCCAGCATGATGTTCTTCTCCAGGGACGTGTCTCTCCTGATAAATTCATGTGATGAAGTCTCACAATGTTTACTTATAAGGAACATTCATGCTGCGCTTGTCATAAGATCTATTTGGATTTTTTTGACAGTCCAAGGTACTTGAAAATTCTTTGCCAGTACCATAATTCGAAGGATCACCTCTTATTTGGCCTCAGAAGCCCTGATAATGGAATGTATTAGGCCCTGAAGCACGAGGTCAGGAACCCAAAACCCAGTACCTGATCCTCCGAAGGAAAATGAGACTGGCTACCCCCACTAAGATTTTACAAGACTTGGAAATCCAAAGGGGTCATTCTGCCTTGCCCTAAAAGGTCATATTTCCATATATGAACTTTTAAATCTCTGTTGCTTTTCTGTAGTCAGATGAAAATAAGTACACTACATTTTATATTTTTCTTATGGGGCAATCTTAATTTCATTTCATAGTTGAAGCTTTTGTAGATGAATCTTGGTCATAATTGGGATATTTATTATAGAGTTTGGAAAATTTGATTTATCATGTTTTCTAAATTCTGTACATATGCACAAAGTTACCTGAACAGAAGATATATGATGCTTTGGTAGTTTTAAACAGACTTTAGCAATTATAAGAAAATAATATTTGCAAATATGTCAATCTGATAATAATGTACATGAATATTTAATTGTTAGACTGTGCCATGATTATTAGACAGAAATGTAAACAGTTTTCCATGTAGATGATTTTGAAAGGTGTTCATCTGAAAAACTTAGTTCTATTTTCTTTCACTATTTTAGTTTTCCAATTTCATTATCATTGTCAATATACTTTAGGTCTAATATAGCACCATTTGTCTTTCTTGCTCTTACATACAAATTTGAGGTCTTTCCCCCAGGAGCTGCTGGATGGGTTTTAACCACCAGTCTGTAGGTTAGCAGCAGAGTGCTTCTCCGGGTGTCTCAGGACTCACTTCCTGTTTTCGACTTTCGGTAACAACAACAACAACAAAATAACTGCCTGGTAGCAGATAGCTTTGGCTTTAACCCTACTTTTATCACTTTCTGTGTAATTTTGAGTGCTTCCCAGGAGGCTACTGTGAGTTTGATCTGACTGAGTGGCACCTCATTACATACAGTAATAACAAAAGAAAATAATAAGTGATCCATTGCTCATCATAGTGTTTCTTTATTATATTAGCAATGGAATTATCTTTGAATTAAAGTAATAAACCCCAATGAAGTATATGTCACAAAATAACAATTTAACATGTTCATGTTCTCGAAGTTATTCATTTGATTTATGCATTAAAGATGAAAAACCATATGACCATCTCCATGATTGACAAAAGAGCATATGGAGGGTGGTGGCAGGTACAATGTGTCAGATGACAATAATAAGTATGTGTGAGTATGTGTATTCTACATATGATTTATATATGTATTCACCACTATTTACCTAATTTGCTTTTTCTAAACAGCATTGCTAGAGTAGTTTCCATATTACTATGTAGAGAGCTGCTTAGTTATTTTTGATTGTTGTTGAGTGGCCAATTCTGACTAATGGGCGATGTTACATATCACAGACAAGATGTGGCTGAGTCCTGAGATGTTTTACTGATTGTTCATATTCTTGTTTCCATTGTTGTAGTCATTGAATCAATCCATCTCACTGAAGGTTTTCCCGGTTTTTGCTGGTTCCCCATTTTATAAACGATAATGTCCTTCTCTATCAAATTGCCCCACCAGATTGTGCATCCAAAAGCAATGAGTCAAAGTCTCAGACAATGTTCTATGATCTATAGACTATTCAGTGATGTATCATCAGGCTTTCTTACTAGTAGATCTTAGTTTGGAAGCCTTGCTCAAATCTATCCATCATGAGTTATCCTTTTGGTGGTAGAGCTTCCAGTATCAAAGTAACATGCCCCCATAGCCCAAACCATCCTGATACGACAAACCTGACAGTCGCATAGTATTTCATAGTGAAGATATACCATAATCTATTGAGCCAATTCCTTTGCATGGATATTTATGGTATACTCAATCTTTTGTTGCTAAAAACAGTGTTATCCTGAAGTGATCCTGAACATGCACTGTAGTCACATTAAATAAAAAGATATAAAGCGAAAACAATAGGCCAAAGATATATCTAATGAAAAGGCAATAGTTAGGAAAGAAAGTTAATTTAGAAATGTGTGCATGTGCTTGTACACACACACACACACACACACACACACACACACACACCCTATTATTGGAATTCTCTTCACATATCCTCCAAGAAGAGAGTGAAGTGAGGTCTTGGTAGTTTTGTTAACTACCTATTCCTTAGGATGTGTGTGTGTGTGTGTGTGTGTGTGTGTATGGGGACATTGGGATGATAGCACAGTAAAATTATATATACTAAAGGTATCTATACTATAGATACCAAGGGTCTTCAATAATTTTGTGTAGAAACAGAAGTGAGAGATAATGGTATTTTCTCATGAACTATCTGAAGCTCCCTCGTATGTGTCTGTCATTGTTACTCTTGTTCGGTGCCATCTAACCAGTTCCCACCCATAGTGATCTGCTGCACGGCATAACAAAGCCACGCAAGGCCCTCCATTAGCCTCACAATTGTTTCCAGGTCTGATCTATTGCTGCAGCCGCTTTGCCAGTCCATCTCATTGAGGGCCGTCCTCATTTTTGCTGCCCCTCTGCTTTACCAAGTATGATGTCCTAGCCAGAGATTGGTCTCTCCTGACAATATGTCCAAAGTATGTACGATGAAGTCTTGCCAGTCTAGCCTCTAAGGAGCATTCTGGCTGTGATTCTTCCAAAACAGATCAGTTTGTCCTTTTGGCAGTCCACGGTACTTTCAATACCTTCCAAATGTACAATGTAAAGGCATCAATTCCTCTTCAGTCTTCCTTATTCGGTGTTCAACTTTCACAGGCATAAGAAGCAATGGGAAACACCATCGCTTGGGCCCGGCAGGTCTTAGGCCTCAAAGTTACATCTTTGCCTATAGGTGCATGCATGATATAAAAGCATTTTACTCTCAATTCAGTTGCTTCTCTTGTAAGCACTTTTCTAACTTCCCATAAAGAAAAAGCTATCTAAACATGTGATCTCCCTTAGTCAAAATTTTCCAAACCATGAAGAGAAGCAACATTCCATTTTCTGTGAAAATGGTACTCTTTAAACTATTCTATGGCAGGCAAAGTCAACAAGGTGCCAGAGTACACAAACAAAGCGATCTTTCTAAGGGTGCTCTCAGATTCTTTTGCAGATCACCTATACAGTTTGTCACTGCCACTGGATTAAGGAATTAGGACTTTCAACTAAGCCAAACAAATTCTACATGAAAATATGCAAGATTTAAAATCCTGACTTCTTAAAATCCCTAGAACGATGAAATAAGAAGGGTTTCATTGATTGTCTAAAGAGTTAATGATGTTAGTTATTTGAACTGATTGTACATGTGTATGAAGATTTCGAAAACAAGAGATAGAAACAAGATATTGATTTTTTGGGATAAATTGCAAGCTATTTCATGGTATAGAGGTTATATTATATTGGTTAAGTTTGGACTGTGTTCTATTTTTAGAAGGCTTTCCTTTGTGTCTCTGGATATTGAGACAGAGAAACATCTTTGCCACTAATCAGTAAAACTTGATGTTTGTATTACATAATTTCATACATTTTCTTAACAGCATGTGTCACGTGCAACAAATGTTCTGGAAAAACAACACTGACCAGCATTGCCTTTGAACAATTTATCTCTCAAACGGCCTATTTTCCAAAGTATTTGGTTGCAAGTCCTCCTTAGCTTCTGGCTTTATGAATATTAATGAGTCCCTGGGTAATCATAAATAAGGAGAAACTGATATTTAAAACAATCTTTTAAATAGCTTTGCCTTAACCCAGCGATGTATTTGTAAATCAAAAATGTATACTCTATTGATTTCTCTATAAAATTCAGAGCAGTGAAGTCTGACTCCACATCTTAGAAAAAAATCAACTCTATCTGTAACACACAGATATCTATAGAGAACCTTTTGCCAAATGGACATTAGTAGTCAAATATATAATTACATTTGTGTAGTAGCAGAATAAAAACAAAGTTTTAATACTCTAAGGATTGCTTGTAATTTAGAAAGTGATATTGAAGCGAGGTTGAATGAGTTAATCTTTTTCTATTTTTTCAAAAAAGTCATTTAAAAATTCTTCCCTGCATTTTTGTACCTCTGTGGATTGTTATCCCATGAGACCTAAGGGAGAGCAAGGTAGCTACTTTGCTGCCCAGCTGGTGACCTCATTTCTAAATGCCATCACTTTTAATCTCCTCAGCTCATAATGATACAACATAATTTGTAATGGAAATTCCTTTGGATAGTAACACTTGTCTGGCAAAGTCTTTCCCCCTGTTTCTTCTTTAATATCACCTATCTCTAAGGTGCTCCTTCTCTGGGGATGGATTAAAATTTCCTGGATGTTTAGTATTTATTTGGGAGGTGTGTGTGTTTGGGAAGTCAATGTGGTGTGCCAAAATGACTATAAAGCCCTAAATCAAACTGCTCTTTTTCTTTCTCTTGATAGCAAGTTTCTAGGTGTATTTTTTTTTTCAGAAGGGAGAGGATC
>PVJH01005289.1:45862-113948 GCA_004026705.1 Nesogale talazaci | reverse complement strand
ACAAGTTTCCTCTGGTTCCTGAAGCCTTCCTCCCTGTCCCCCAACCATCATGGTCCCAACTCTACCTTGCAAATCCAGATGGACTGGAGAAGTCACACTGGCATAGAGGGGAGCTGGAGATATGGGGAAACCAGGATGGATGGGCCCCTTCGGGCCAATGGTTAGAGTGGAGATACTGGAAGGGTGGAGGGAAGGGGGGTGTAGAGAGACGGAACCAACAGCAAGGATATATACACAAGCTCTTATTTGAAAGACGGGCATCAAAGGAGTGGGTTGGGGGAGAGGTCGGGCAGTGTACGATATGACAAAACAATAACAATGTATAAAGTATTGAGGGTTGGAGGGGAGGAGAGACCAGGGGAAGAGGGGAAGGAATGGATAAGCCATTACTAGGGGCTAAAGGGAAAAAGGTGGACGATTAAAGAACAATAATAGAAGTGGACATGTGAGGGTGCTTGACGAGTATGCTTATTTATATATTGTGAAAAACGATGTATGAGTCCCTAATAAAATAATTGAAAAATTAAAAAAAAAAGAGCCCCCAATAAAATTATTTTTTTTAAAAAAAGAGCAGCATGTACAAAAGGCAAGAAGGGACAGAAAAGAGCAAATTGAAACAGGAAGCACAGGGAGGCAGTGGGGTGAACATGGGCTGTATTGTGGGAATTGCAGTCACTAGCATGGAACAAATGTGTATGAGTTATTGACTAGAAACTGATCTGCCCTGTAAACATTCACCCAAACCACACAAAAAGGTTTAAAAACCACCACAACAATAAAATTGGGGCTTTGTACACGTTCATTCTAGTCCAGATCTCCTGAATCAGAACTTACATGTTTACAAGATCCCAGGTGATTCTTGCAACTCTTGCAGCTCCATTTGATAGCTGGACACATAAGAAGCACCTGGGGTCATATTAAAATGGCGATTCTAACTCAGTATGTCTGAGACAGAAGTGTAAATTCTCAGCAGAAGGTCAAGCTGGAATCAGCCATTTCAAAGCCTTCTTAGGAGCCAGCAACCTGTGCCTTAATTGGTCTCTGTTTGCCAGAAGCACTTAAGTAAGAGAGAGAGTCAACAATTGGGCGAGGATATTGAATGCGTGCCTGGTTACCTCCATGAATAACTGACTCTTTTACCGCGACAACAGGACGGATGGTATCCATCTACCTTGACTGGGCATTTTGAGAGGCGTCTCTGAAAGCATTCTTATAAAAAAAAGTAGACAATGTGAAACATAATTTCAAAAAAATTTTTTTTCATAATTTCAAATTCTTAATAGAAATCAGACTTTCTGGAGTCGAGACTAGCTGAATCCCTAAATCTATTGGCCTCAAGAAATCTTTAAATTTAAACCTTTAGACTAAAACTATCCCTTGAAATCTTCTTTTAATTTAAAAAAAAAAAAGCTTATGAATAATGAAGTGCGTCTCCTTTGAGCAATCTGCTCTTTTGAAGAACTATCTAAGTGTTAGCAGACGGGCCACAGTAACCGGCAATGCTGGATAGGGGTCAGTGGATTGAAGATAATGGCGACTGGATAATTTGGAAAAGGAAAGCAAGAATGACGGTACAACATGGTGAATGCAATCAATGCTGCTGAATTTTGCATATAGAAACTGCTGTATATTTGGCTGTGCAGACTTTCATGAAGTTAATAATAATAATAATAGTAGAAAATTATTTTACCCAAGTGAACACAGGTCACGCATAATTCATTCTCTTCCCATATTTGCTTTGCACCCATGGCCCTCCTCGTCCATGTCATGTCGTAGATTTCCTCTCTTGCTCGTGGCAGATTAGCTAGCGTAACATGCCCTTCGATCATGGCTTCCAAAGACGGTTTTAGTATGTACTTAATCTGTAGCAATTAACCTCTTTTCCCCCTCCTGCTGCCTCTTCCTAGTCTCCTGGGGTCAAAGTCTGCAGTTGCTTAAAGATTGGCTTGCAGCTGCTTTTTGTTGCCCAACAGAACAATGTGAGCACACCAATCAAAAAGGAATGACTTCTTGAAAGGGCAAAAAAAAAAAAAAAAAAAAGAGTACAATTCAGACCTCCATTTTCCTTACGTGAGCTGTATGCCAAACTAGTACACATTACTTTATTCCACCTTCTTCTCTAAGCCCTCGTGGTCACCCACCCAAATAGTATCATGCTGCTTTAAAAATCTATTGTGCCTTCATTTGACCTCAGTTATCAGACCCCTCTGTTGATTAATTTTTTTCTTAAATCTTCCCTTCACCCCGGTTCTTTCCAACCCGGATAGCTAGGTTTTGCATCAGTCATGTCCCATGGTGTGATCTAACACGGAACAATCAAGTCCATAATGGGATCTAATGTAACACAATCAGGATGAAAGAAGATGAAGCAGGCTGGTAGAGAGCAAGTCAAGTGAATCCAAGGTCAGCAAGCAACATGGGAGACTGCAACAACTCCCAGTGTCGGCAAGCAACATGGCAGGTCACTGGGCAAGTCCCAAAAAGCCAGACGCAGCAGGATCTAGGCTGGCAGGAAGAAGGGGAGGGTTTTCCAAGATATATATATATATATAGTAGGCCATTACCCCAAGGAGGCATCATCTGACTGCATCATGAGCTGTTGTGCTACACAGGGCAGGCTAGAGATGTTTATGTTTATATTATGCTCGATCCAAACAATTGAGGATATGAACCCAACTATGTTTACACGAAACCTATCTATCACAGGAAGGAAATATCCTGGGAACCAGAAATTTCAGGTTAATCCGGCATGACAATTTCTCTCCCCAGCCTGCCTACACAGTATCGCTGATAATCTCAGTACCATATAAAAAAAATGAGAGCAATATTTGCTAAAAGAATAAATATTTCTTGTACAATAATAGTTTAATTGGTAACTTTTTAAAAAGTTATTTCTATGTAATATTTTCCTGACCCATTTTTCATTTAGGAAACTTTTAGGAATGATTTAGCTACTACCCTATTGGTAGCAGAAGCAAGAAAAAGTTAACATCCTAGGGTTATATAATCTTAGGTTTATATAATTCTAAGACCTAATTTAGTTTAAGTACAAACTCACAGAACCTAGAGCCATTAGAATATTAAATATCTCCTAGACAAGAACTACAAGACAAACACACAAAGCCAAAACTGAGCTATAAATGAGTCTGTAGGCATGTGGATATAGAGCGAAATTACCTGTCAGTAACAGAGATGGAAATTGTATTACCTAAGAATTGAATTATTGTTTATTAGTTTACATACGAGAGAAGATACTCTTATACTTTTAAACTCTGCTTTCAGTTTCTTCTTTGGCCTTCTGTCCCTCTTTGCTAAGTCAAAAAACAATTTACTAAACCCCCAATGCATTCCCCCTTGAGAAATAAAATCAAACTTTTCATGATGCATGGGAAAGGATAATTTCAATGAAGAGTGACACCTCCCATTTCAGCATTTTCTCATGGAAACTCAGATCAAATTTTGATGCCAGTCTCCAAAAATATGAAGATGCCCAAAGAAAAAGATCTATGGAGAGGAAATAAATTTGTGAAGACTCAATTTATGAAGAAGACTACAGAACAATCTGATTCTCCATCTAGAATTGTACTTGAAAGATTGAAAGAACATTTTGTGTGGACATTAAAAAGCATGTAAATAATGAAGCACGTATTCAGAAGAGAACAGTCAGTAGGATGCAGACACTCAGTACTCATAGAAATATTTTTCATTCGACCACTCCCATCAATATGAGGTCTGAAAACCAGGCTGGTTCTCAAGGGACACTCCCTGTGAGTTCTGGGGCACTTTGCTCTCCACGGTGCCACTTCCCCCTTTGTCTCACAGAGGAAGAGGCAGGCCTACAAGAAAATTGGCTGAATGGGGTTCAACCTGGAAGAGAAGGATACTGAAGGAAAAATCTTACCCTCTGATCTGGGAAATAAGATTATTTATATTAATTAAAAATTACCAGAGTGGCTTTTAAGTCCCACTTCATCTGAATGACAGACTGAGTCAACCTTTCTGGAGGTGCAGACAATAGTCACATCTCTGTTTTGTCATTAATTAAATAGATGGATGTGGTTGGCAGGTCAAGATGGGGCTGTGTGATGGTGAGCTCATGTGCAAGAGGAGTGTTTTCAGTATCTGAGGAAATACCTGCCTTTGATGCTGGCCCTGGTGGGGTTTCATTCATAAAAATTGGCTCCAAAAGTTACTTATTTTCCCTATTAATAGCTGGTTTCATTAATGCTGGTGCAAATAGTGCATATCTTAATCAGAAGAGGTAGTCACTGATTCACCACTGGAATGACTTCCACCACCGTGAACCACCTCATCAAACGTGGACCCAGATTGTGACAATCATGTTCTTATGTTAATTTTAGGGGTGGAGTCTAGCCTGTTTATCTGGAGATAGCCATTGAGTAGCCAATGAGGCCTCTATGTGGGCATGGCTTTCTCCTGAGACTTCTGGGAAATCTCGCAATATTTCCCTCGTGAAGATAAGAAGTTATCTCCCCAGTTGTTGGGAGTTAGTTTCAGAGATGACTAATCATAGACAAGACAAGATGGCAGTGTCTAAGCTGCTGCAGGAACCGGAGGAGAAGCCATGTGGCCTTGCCCTGATGAAGCCAGATCTCTGAAGCTGGGGCAGCCACATGGAGACTTCTGCCAGCGATGAGTTGCTTCTGCTGTTGATAGACCCTGAGCCCTGGAAGCGAGGAGCCATGGGAAGACCCCTGCCAGCGCCAGGATTCTGCACCCACTGACCTGTGACTTCGTGAGTCGGAGGGAGACTTTATAGACTGATATCGGGCATATGGGTTAATATCAGACTTACGACTTTGAACTGGACTGGGCTCAATGTCCTGTTCCTCTTGTATATAAACCTTTTCCTTATATGTATATGTGTGTCAATGAAATTGGTTCCTCTAGCCTGCCCGGACTAACACACAGATCCTCATCCTTTATACCTGTTGACGAACTTTTAGAAACTTAAGACTTTCTTGGTACAAGAGAGTATTCTTTTTCTGGGACCACATTACTTAGGGTTATTTCTCTTCCTCCCTAAGGAATGCATGCAACCTTTACATGTCAGAAAGGAGCCACCAGCCTCTCCAGATACCATCTGTGATTCTTCACTGACTTCTTCAAGTTCGAGCTCTAGAGCATAGATGGACTCTTGGGACAGTTCTCGTGTTTCAAAAATCAATAGTAGACATAACCACGTCCTAAAATTTAGTTTTATCACTAAGAGGTCTTTTAAACCAAATGATTAAAAGCTAAAACTTGACTTACTATGTCTTCAGACCACCTTTAAGCTCTAGTCTCTCATTTCTCTCAAGTCTCTTCAAACCTTTTGCATGTAGTTAATACAGCTCGTCTGTCGGCGTGCTGTACAACGGTGGCTTGTGTGTTGCTGTGATGCTGGAAGCTATGGCCTTTCAAATGCCAGGAAGGCCATCCGAAGTAAACAGGTTTCAGCGGAGCTTTCAGACTAAGAATGAACTACAAAGAAGGACTTGAGAGGAAGCCGTCGATGAAAATCTTATGCAAAGCTCTAAAATATTGTCAGATACAATAGGCCTACTGAACTTATTTGGCAATCTTACCCTTGTGTCGGAAGGCTCTTGAAATAAGGAGGCTGAAGAGGAGCTGCTTTCTCAAAGTAGACTTGACTGTGGAGATGTGAATGGAGGAAAGCCTATGAGAGTGGCCCTCCGTATGCTAATGAAACAAGACTCCAGGTAAGAAAAAGCAGCACAAAAATCTAATAATAATTGGGGACTTGGAAGTACGAAGTATGAAATTGGTCAAGCATGCAATCAAGATGCATTGACAATTACTGGTGATTGGAGCACAAAAGCTGGAAACAACAAGAAGGAGCAGTAGCTAGGGAATATGGATTTGGTGATAGATAATGAAGCTGGAGATCACACAATAGAATTTTGCAAGACTAATGATTTGTTCATAGCAAATACCATTTTTTCAACAACACAAAAGGGCTTCTCCAGTTGGCACACAGAGAAATCAAATTGACTGCATGTGGGGAAAAGACACCAAGAAAGCCCAGTATCAGCAGCTAAAACCAGTCCAGGGGCTGATTGTGGAAGAGATCATCAATTCTTCATATGTAAGTTCAGGTTAAAATGGAATAAAATTAAGACAAGCCCATGGGAGCCAAACACAACCCTGAATCTATCCCACCTGAACATTTCAAGAGCAGATTTGATTCATTGAACACTAATGACAGCAGAAGACTTAATAAGCTGTGGAATGGCATCAAGAATATCACTGGGGAAGAAAATAGAAGAGCATGAAAAAGACAGGGAAGAAAGAAAAGAACAAAGTGGATCTCAGAAGAGACTCTGAAACTTCCTTTTAATTATTTGCTAAAGGCAAATGGAACTGATGAAGTGAAAAAGCTGGATAGAAAATTTCAAAGGGCAGATCAAGAAAACAGATTAAAATATTACAATGAAAAGTGAAAAGGCCTAGAGTTAGAAAGCTAAAGAAGGCCAAACATGCTCAGCATATTTTAAACTGAACTAAACAATTTCAAGTTGCAAGTTGCAATCTTCAGATATTTTATGGACAAAATAACGGATGACGTAGAAAACATCAAGAGAAGATTGAGAGAATATAGTCACTATACCAAAAAGACCTCATTGACATCCCAACATTTGAGGAAGTCGTATATGAGCAAGAACAAGGATCCAGGAATTGATAAGATGACAACTGAAATATTTAAACAAGCTGATGAAGCATTCACTCATTTATGGCATGATATTTAGAAGACAGTTACTTGGTCAACTTACAGAAGCAACAGTGCAGAAGCAAGGTGCAGGATCAGGCAGTGCTTCATCCTGTTGTGCACCAGTTCACTATGCGTCAAAACCAACTCAATGGCACCTAACAACAGTCTAGCTTATACAATAAGGAAGGGATTTTTGGTTTGTTTGTTTGTTTTTTGGGGGGGACATCACTGCCCTCTGGTGGTGGGAGGAGGAGACCCAGCCTTTGCTCCTGTGGATCTGGAATTGAACCTCCATCCCAGAGGGCCGCAGTACCGCGCACAACCACTACGCCACCGGGGCTCAGCCCAAGGAAGGGATTTTTAATACCATGATTTTCCCTCATTTTTCTTCAGTTGGGTGTGCTCCCTTCCACTCTTCCACACCTCTTAAGCAAACCAGTATATCCATTTGTAAATTATACTGCATGATGTTTTTAAATTAAAAGATCATTTTATTGGGAACTCTTACAGTTCATTTTTTTAATTTAGGGCTCTTATAGCTCTTGTAACAATCTATAAATCAATTGCATCAAGTATACATGTACATGTTGCATTCACTATTTTAAAATACTTAATTTCTTTTTTTTAAATCATTTTATTGGGAGCTCATACATCGTTTTTCACAATACATAATTAAGCATACTGTGTCAAGCACCCTCACATGTCCACTTCTATTATTGTTCTCCAATTGTCCGCCTTTTCCCTTAAGTCCCTGGTATCAGTTTTTCCATCCCTCTTCCCCTGCTCTCTCCTCCCCACCAACCCTCAATACTTTATACATTGTTATTGTTCTGTCATATCTTACACTGACCGACCTCTCCCCAACCCACTACTTTGATGCCCATCCTTCAAATAGGAGCTTGTGTGTATTTCCTTGCCATTCGTTCCATCTCTTTACCCTACCTTTCTCTACCCTTCCAGTATCTCCAATCTAACCATTGCCCAAAGGGGCCCATCCATCTTGGTTTCCCCATATCTTCAGTTCCCCTCTATACTAGTGTGACTGGGGGGCGGGGAGGAAGGCTTCAGGAACTAGAGGAAACTTGTAACTGCATGATATTTTGCTGCTGCTGCTATGCAGTACAGTATTATTTAATGTCAAGCGGAGTGTTCTTTAATATCTATGAGGTCGATTGATTGTGGCATTTAGATCTTCTGAGTCTTTGTTGATTGACTTTCTGGTTGTTCTGTCCCATATCCAAAGTGATGTTTAGCACTGAAGCTACAGCTCAAGGAGAGGGGCACATGTGATCAGAGCACAGAGGAGAAACTGAAGAGGGAAGGAGAGAGAGTGAAACACATCCTGGCCCAAGCCCCAAGAATATTCCTACTCGGAGCAGCCAATGAACAGAGAGGACCATAGGGCCAGCCCCACCACGAGACAAGACATCCCTCACTGAACCATAACGCTACGAAGAACAACACTGGAGGGAGACACAGTGAGAAAGTTATACCCAATATGACCTTACACTCCGGGGGGAAACACTAGGGGCATTCAACAGAGCAGCAAGGGGAGCAAAAGCAATGAAGTCCCCGGCGACGACCAAAAATAGACTTTGGGGCCAGGGTGTGGCACCCCATCAGACGAAACTGGAAAACGCTCCTGAAGGTCAGCCAACACACTTAGAACTATTTATAGACTTTTCCCTCTTTTTTTAACTTATTTTTTTTAAGGTGGGGGAGGTGAGGACAGGGAGAAGGAAAGGGGGAGGGGGGAGAGAGATATCCTCTTTTCTGGTCATTGGTCTTTTTTGTTTTCTTTTGCTGTTTTGTTTTGCTCTTGTTTTTGTGCTTATTACTGTCTCTACATGTCTAACTAGGCAAGATAGACAGGATAAACAATCCGGAAAACAAGTGGACAGATGGTTCCAGTGGGGACACAGGAGTGGCGAAGAAAGAGGCAGGGGAGGCTGAGCCCCGGTGGTGTAGTGGTTGTGCGTGGAACTGCGGCCCACTGGGATGGAGGTTCAATTCCAGCAGTGGGGCTGGACCTCCTACTCCCACCACCAGAAGGCAGTGATGCCTAAAAAAAACTAAAAAAAAAAAGAAAAGAAAAGAAAGAGGCAGGGGAAAGGAAGTGGATGGTAAACCCAGGAACAAGGGAACCACAAATGATCTAAAATCAACGGCAAGGAGGGTGTAGGATGCGTGGTAGAGCTAAATCAAGGGCAATGTAACCAAGAAGAATTATTGAAACCTGAATGAAGGCCGAGCATGATGGTGGGACAAGTAAAATCAAATAGAGGAAAGAACTAGGAGGCAAAGGGCATTTATGGAGGTCTAAATACAGGCATGTACATATGTAAATACATTTACATATAGCAATAGGGGAATAGATCTATGTACATATGGTTATATATTAAGTATTAAATAGCAGACAGACATCAGGCCACTACTCGAGTACTTTCTCAACACAAGAACATTTTGTTCCAATTACCTGGCATTCCTTGATGCTCACCTTCTCAACAGGATCACTGAAGACAAAATGTTTACACAAGCAAATGTGATGAAGAAAGCTGATGGTGCCCAGCTATCAAAAGATATAGTGTCCGGGGTCTTAAAGGCTTGAAGATGAACAAGCTGCCATCTAGTCGAGAAGCAACAAAGCCCACATGGAAGTAGCACACCAGCCTGTGTGATCATGAGGTGGCAATGGGATTAGGTATCAGGCATCAAAAACCCAAAACAAAAAATCGTATCATTGTGAATGAAGGGGAATGTGGAGTGGAGACCCAAAGCCCATCTGAAGACAATTGGACATCCACGTATAGAAGGGTCACAAGGAAGAGACAAGTCAGTCAGGATGCAGTATAGCACCATTAAACATACAACTTTCCTCTAGTTCTTTAATGCTTCCTCTCCCGCCCTATCATGACCCCAATTCTACCTTACAAATCTGGCTAGACAAGAGCATGTACACGGAGCATGTACAGATGAGAGCTGGAGACAAAGGGAATCCAGGACAGATAAACCCATCAGAACTGATATTGAGAATCATAATATCATGAGGGGAAGGGGAAGGTGGAGGGAGAAAGGGCGAACTGATCACAATGATCTACATATATCTACATATACATATAACCTGATCCCAGAGGGAAGGACACCAGAAAAGTGCGTGGAGACATTGGTCAATATAAGACATGAAACAATAATTTATAAATTATCAAAGATTCATGAGTAGGGAGTTTGGGGGAGAAAGAAAAAACGAGGAGCCAATATCAAGAGCTCAAGTAGAAAGAAAATGATGATGGCAACAAATGTACAAATGTGCTTGACATGATGGATGGATGAATGGATGGACGGATGGATGAATTGTGATGAGTTGTACGAGCCTCCAATAAAATGATTTCTTTTAAAGTGATGTGCAAAATTTTTCTGTGGAATTCTCTATTCAATGCTGTTAGCATTTCTTCCAGGTAGTTGGGTGTGTGAATATTATGGTTATACCCTTTTGATGGATTTGATACTTTAGTCTCTATATTATGCTGTTCATTATCTTTTGTAGTGGAACTTGTCTTAAAGTCTATATTATCAGAAATTAATATTGCCTCCTATCTTATTGGTTATTATGTGCTTGATATTTTTTCTAACACTGAGTTTTAGTTAATTTTTTGGTTTTTTATGTATATTGTTTTTTTCTAAGATGTATCTCTTTAGACAGAACACTGATGGGCTGTGTTTTTATTTTATCCATTTGCCAGTCTCTATCTCTTTACTGGTGCATTTAAACCATTTACATTAAATGTGAACATCAATAGGCATGAGTTTACTACTGTCATCCTATTGCACATTTCTGTTGATGTTTTATGTGGAATTGATGGTGTCGTTTAATTTTCTATACTGTTTGTGCACTTCTCTTGGTTTTGGTAATGATAATAGTTTATCCTATTTAACTTTCTTTCCCCCCCGACCCGAACATTTTATTGGCATATAATTCATAAATCAAACAATTCAATTGTTCAATCACATCCAGAAGAGTTGGACATCATCACTACAATCAGTTTTAGAACATTTTCCTCAATCTAGTACTCATCATTATCAGCTCCCTACTTCCCCCCAACCTCCTGTCATACTCCAAGAAACCATCAATCTAACTTCTGTCTCTCTAGACTTACCTATCCTGGATTCGATATAGAGAAGATCATTTAAAAACTAACAGCAACAAAGTTAAAAAGATAAATACCGCAATAGAAAAGAAAGTAGGAACTATTAAATACTATAACTAATTTAAAGGGCCTCATAAGGACAATCAAATGAAAGGACACTAAAATTTACTCTCACTACATGTGCAAAAAGCCACTTTCCAATGCATTCTGCATGTTACCCTTGGTCCATGATCAGAGGAGATTAACCAGTGGCTTAGTCCATGTGTATGTCCCCTTTTAAGTTGAAACAGTCTTTAAAATGGGTCTAAAGCAGTGGTTCTCAACTTGTTGGCCTCTACCTCTTTGGGAGTCGAACAACTCTTTCACAGGGGTCTCCTAATTCATCACAGTAGCAAAATCACAGTGATGAAGTAGCAATGAAAGTAATTTTATGGTTGGGGGGGGGTCACCACAACTGAGGAACTGTATGAAAGGGTGGTGACATGAGGAAGGTTGAGAGCCATGTCCTAGTGAGTTTTCAGCCTTAAGTCCACTGGGTACAAGTGAGTTTGAGGTAAAGTCCAGTTCATTTAGTGGGTTTTTCACACTGGGACATTGGGTTCTTCTAGTGTGGCCTATGAATGGTGTTGTGCACCTCCAAAGAACTGTCTAAATGATCCACTTTTTATGTTGCTATGTTTGTTTGTGGCTTTGAGTGTGTGACATTTCTTTCACTGTTGCTGACTTGGTGTTGATGGAGTCTTTATGTTTTCCTTGATTTTGATGAATAACTTTGTTGACTTTCTTTGTGAGTACCTTGAAATCGATCTTGGTGGCTGTGGTAGTTACAGTCTGGTGTAAATTGGGGTCTTGAGAGGATTAAGAGTGCAGGGGTGGAGTCTAGCCTGTCAATCAGATCACAGCCTCTGTGTGGGCACAGCCTTCTCCTGAGGATTTCGGGAATTCCAGCATTTTCTTCCCTGGAGGCAGGAGACACACTCTCTCTGTTCATTTCTTGACTCTACTGACAAGACATAAGAAACTAAGCTAGTGCCCTGAGCTGAAACAGCCACATAGAGACCCGTGCCAGTTCTGAAATGCCTACAAGGCCATTGGATCCAGAAGACTTCTCACTGGCCTGTGATCTTCCTGCATTCGGCGTCATTGCATGTGCTTCATGAGTCTGAAGAGGACGTTATAGATTGGTATTGGATATATTGACTAATATCGGACGTATGGATTTGATCTGTAGTGGGCTAGGATGCTTTCTCAATATTTTTGATAGTCAAAATGCTCTTGAATATAAACCTCTTCTTATACACATGAGTGTCCATGAATTTGTTTCTCTAGTTTATCCGAACAGGAGGGTCTATTCTATATGGAATTTTTTTTCAGTTTTTTGGATAGATATTTTCTTGTCTTTCATGCTGTTAGAAAAGTGATCTGCCAGCAAATCTTTGACAATTCTGTGTTTTTTGAGCTGCGTGTCTGTGTGGTGGTTTACTTTGGTTTTTGCCTCTTCTGGTTCTGGAAGTCTTATTATGTGTTAATTACCCTCTTGATAATGTTCTACACGACTCTTAGCTTTCTTCACTTTATTTCATTCTTTTAAAAATTTTTTTCTTCAAATTGGTGTCATGAGATTTGTCCTCTAGTTTGTTGATTGTCTTCCATGGATTTATTTCTGCTCCAGTGTCATCCCATTGCTATTTCTAAAATTAGATGGTTAACCTTTTAGATGTCTAGTTGTAGTCTATGTATGGTTTCCAATGGTCTACTTTATCATTTTGCTCTTGTATTTTTCCCCTGAATTCTTTCATTGCTTCAATTGTGTTTTCCTTGGTCACTTTTTTCATCTCTTGGAGAAACTGCAGGTTCCTGGCACAAATAGCTAGGTGCTGGAGCAGGCACTACCAAACTATGGGCCCTCAGCTTAAGGGATGAGGAGGTTCTGAGTCCTATGGGACCTTAATCATGAGGGGGAGGGATGTATGATGGGAAGGTATGCACTTCAGGCCTGTGGGCATTTGGTACAGGGGACTAGGGGTAGGAGGGGCACAGAAGGTAAGGGAGGTGTACTTAACTTTCATGGGATTTAAGGGCACTCCTTCCTGGCTCTGGACATGGGTACAGAGTCACTGCTGTTTGGTTGCACCAGGGACTTTGGCCAGAAACACTGCTTGCTTAGTCTCAATATGGCTGCACTGGGCACATGTGATTTGGCAGGATGCCAGTAGTCCAGAATACTCCGTGTTGTCTTTAATTATCTCTTTCGACGTTAGCCTTCAATTTGATTCCTCAGCCTTGTCTTTGATGTCCAGGGTTCTAAAATGGTCATCTTTACCCACAGTTATAGAATCTGTCAATTTGAGCAAAGGGGTGGAGTCTAGCCTGTCAATCACATATGTCGCAGATTGACGACCTCATTTGGAGGCGCGACAGAGGTAAATAGCTCACTGGAATCAGACCCACTCTCTCTGCCTTCCATTTTCTGCTGTTGAGACACTCAGCCAGAAATACCAATGTTGAGATGCTTCCACAGCCGCTGGAAGTGCCTTCTACAAAGTGGCCTGTGACCTTCCTGCATTCAGCATCATTGCAGGTGCTGTGTGAGTCTAAAGAGGAATTTATGGACTAGTTATCAGATACATGGAATATATCGGAGTTATGGACTTAATCTGGACTGGGCTGGGATGTTTTCGCAACATAAAATTGCTCTTTTCTATAAAGCTTTCTTTATACATAGATGAGTGTCTATGAATGTTTCCCTAGTCAACCTGGACTAACACATGTGTTTTTGTGTCTCTGTCCTAAAAGGGACTACACGACCACCTTAGATTGTCTGCTGTTTTCCCTCTGAATATAATGTTATGATGTGAATTTTGTGGGGGGGCATCACTGCCCGTTGGTGGTCGTGGGAGCTACCCAGCCTTGTTCCTGGAGAGCTGCCGCTGGATTTGAACCACCAAGTCAGTGGGCCACAGTCCTGCACTCAACCACTACGCCACCGGGGCTCAGCCCTATTATGTGAATTTTTATAAAAAGCATGGGTATAGTTTTCAAAAAAGAGACATGAATGAGACTTGGTGGTTTCCATTTTTTTTTTCTAAGCAGTAGCAAAAATTAGTTATATTGGATTTGGGGGACTGGCAGTTATAATTAGCCCACATTTTATGTTATAAAATTTTAGTGCAAGCGAAAAACTCAGTAATGCTTTTATCATAAACTTTAGAAAAAGAAACTTTTTTTTTTTTTTTTTTTTTGCTCTTCACCTAACTGTAATAAGAAAGTATCCTAAAAGCCAAACAAAACCAGTGCCGTCAAGTTGCTTTTGATTAGAGGGACCCTACAGGGCAGAGTGGAACTGCCCCTGTAAGTTTCCAAGACTGCAAGTCTTTGAGGGAGTAAAAGTCTCCTCTTTGTCCCACAGCTGGGGCGATTTCAACCTGCCGACATGGGGGGTAGCAGCCCGGTGTGCCAGCCTCATTGCCGGGTGTCATCGAGTCTGTCCTGACTTACAGGAAGCCTTGCACAAAAGAATGCAACACTGCCTGGTCCTGTGCCATCCTCACAACTGTTCCTGTGGGTGAGCATCTCGGCTACAGTTTTCCCTTTTCTCTGCTCCACTACTTGACCAACCATGATGTCCTTCTCCAGGCTGGTCTTTCCTGACAACATGCCCAAAGCTCCTGCGACGAGGTCTGGTCACCCTGGCCTCTAAGGAGCATTCTGGTAATAGTTCTTCTAGAAGAGTATAAAGTAAACTTGCTCAAGAAACAAGCTTCTTTTGTCACGCACATCAGTCTTTATCTGAAACCGCACATACGATAATCACTGTGACAAACTGTTAAGGTGGCTGCCCGTGATCCCCACTCTGGTATTCACACCACTGTGTAACTCTGCCCTTTTGAGCCTGAGCAGGACCTGGGACTTGCTTCCGGTCAATACAGTATAGCCAACGTGAGAAAAGATTCTATTACAATTGTAAAGTCCATCTTGCTGGGAGACCCTCTCCTCCCTTGTTGGCTTTGAGGAAGTCATGGCCATGTTGGGAAAGTTCATAGGCCAAGAACTGATGATGTTGACTCCTGGCCCAAAGGCCCTTAATGACTGACTACTTATGAGAAACTCAATGCTCCCAACAACCTCATGAGCTTGGAAACAGATTCTTAACTCAGCGGAACCTCAGGAGATGAGACAACAGGCTTGAGGTGTATGTATTTTGTTCACAGTCGTGTGGAACTCTGAAACGAAGGCCCAGCTGTTGAATGTACAGTAATGCAAAACTGTGTTCCAATATTAAAGGTCTGAAATAAATGTAAGTACATGTGCATAGAAATGCATGGCATATATCCACTTTAGAAAGTGGATTATGAGACTTAATATAGTCAACAGAAGAATAATCTTTAAAAGCATGGTATTCTTGATACAAATTAATATAAAAGGGAACAAAAATTTAATATAAAGAAAAAACTACAGTATAAAGCAAAATCAGAGACGTTTTTATTATCGAGTAATGGGGAACGTCATTCTAGGCATGCCAGGAAGACTAGGAATTATATAATTAAAGATAGGTTATGTTTACATCATAAAATTTAACAATTTTGATGAAGAAAAAAATTATAAATAAGTTTAAAATATTTAATAAGTTGGTCAAAATTTTCAACACAATACTGTGCTCAATATACATAGGTCTTAAAAATCATTAAGGTTTCATATAATACAAAACTCTAGCTATTAAAAATAATATAAATCTATATTTATTATCATGTACAAATTGTCTCAGTAAGAAGGGAAAGCAAGGTACAAAGTCGTTCATAGTGCTCTCGTTTATGTAAAAGTGTACACATATTTGCATAAATATGCACAGAAAGCTGAAAGTCAATTCAATTCAGTCTTAACAGTGGTCAGTTTAGGGGGATTTTTTTTCTTCTTTTAGAAAAATAAACCTGCATGTGCTATTTTTAAAAAATAAGAAATATAACTTCCCCAAAATGTTTTGGAAATATTCGTTTATTTATAAAGTTGTATTATCTGGCAGAGAAGTCACTTAGGTAGAAGACAACTCATGAAGAAACACCAATGTGAAGAGCTACTTAAAGAAAAGAAAAATTCATTTAAGGATCAGATCCCTCCCAGAATGTTGCTGTGCTGGGAGGAGAGAGGATGCTTCTGAGGTCCCTTCCCACCTGCTAACTTGTGAGCTACGAGGTCTGAGATGGTTCAAAGTCACGGGGCTCAGGATGGGGAGCAGTTCTGAATAGGACGCTGAAACAAAGGGAAAATGACAGTGGTCTGTACATTGGGTTATAAGACTAGTTTGCCGTATCGGCGGCCACAAATTCACTGAGGTGGGGGAGAGGGCACAAATGTAAACTATCTTTCACAATATACACGTTCATGAAAATCATGAACGTGTGGCCCACGGGCTTGGCAGTTCAAATTCAGCAGCAGCTCTCCAGGAGCAAGGCTGGGCCTCCCACACCCACCAGAGGGCAGCGAAGTCCACGCCCCACCCCCCCAAAAAAAATCACGAACACCCCTTATATTGGATTTAGGTCTGCATTTCTCAAAGCTGGCGACTTAAAAAAAATCACCCAGAAGCTTTAACAGAAATATTAATGCATGGTTCTAAAAAAAAGACATCTTCAGAGCCAAAAGCAGACGAGTGGCTGCCTTTGCTTGGGGGTGAACATGGGACGCGGTTGTGAATGGGCAGGGCGTTTCTTTCAGGAATGATAGGAGAGTTCCCAAATTAGATTGTGGTAATGGTTGTGCAATTCTTTGAACTTACTAAAAACCAGTGAGGCACATTCATTCACATGGGCAAATTTAATGATATGCAAATTACACCTTGTAATGCTGTTTTAAAAAAATACTGACGCTGGGCTCCGTTGCAAGATAATTCTAATTGAATTGATGTGCCACGAGGGAGAGACTGTGAGGGTTGGGTTTTTTTTTTTTTTTTTTTTTTTTTGCGGGGTGGTGGTGCTTTTAAGGGGCTCCAGGTGATTCTAATGTACCACCAGTGTAGAGAAGCATCTGTACAGAATTATCTGAAACCGCTTTACAGAAACATTATCTTTTCACTGAAAGGCAGCCAAACAACTTTGGACCACCTTTGATTTCAACTATGCACCTCCAACTGCACAAGTGGCGTGGAACGCAAACCTGTCTTGTAGGGGGTTGCTACGTGGAGACGCCATTCTTCCTTTCAGAATTGGAGCTGGGAAGCTAAAAGAATATTCAGAAAATATGTTTAAGGCTACGAAGTATTCGGGAGTTCTAATAAACCCAATGGAGGTAAAGAATGTCAAATTAGAAGTTTGAGGCTAAACTGAGGCAAGCTGTCCTCAAATATTGAAAGGCTGCCAGCGAGAGCGGAAACTGAACTAGCCTTTCATATCCTCAAAGAACTAGGACCGATGAATGAGGTTGGCAGAGATGGGCTTTAGTTTCTAGACCTTAACAATAATAGCTTTCAGCACTGCTCTCTCCAAAAGATATAACTGCCACAATTAATGGTATGGTCGGGCACTTGCGTGAAGTGAACCTACAGGACACAATTGGACTGCTCAAGGTTCCCAAGACTGTATCTCGGGGTTACTCGCAGCAAGATGGGTGATTCAAACCCGAGACTCATTCCTCCGAGGAAGACGAGGCCGTCTGCGCCTGTAAAGACGCGCGGTCTAGGGCTGAGCCCCGGTGGCGCAGTGGTTGAGTGTGTGACCGCGGCCCATTGCCTTGGCGGTTCCGGGCAGGCTCTCACACATTAGCAGGGTCCAGAGCCACCTGAAGGACGGATGAAAAAATCCAAGTTGTTGGTCTCATCCCCAAGTTTCTACAGCAATGTTTCTGGGGTATGACCAGCGTCTGTCTGCCTCACAAGTCCCCAGGTAACGTCAATGTTGCTAGTGCCTGAATCTGACTTTGAGAACCACTGTACCACCTAAATGCTCTCGGAGCGCCACAGAAGGGCATCTAATACAAATTAGGGGGGGGAAATAACCTAAAAGGCACCTCAAGCATTTTGAGGATCTGAAATTTTAAGGTTGACGTAATATGAGTAAAGAGGAGGGTCTGGCAGTCCAGACATGGAGAAAAATAGAGGGACACAATGGTTAAGCAAGGCATGAGAACTGGGCTCTGCCTGGATTAACAGAGGGAGGTGTGTCAGAAACAGGTGGTGAATATGGAATTTGTGGCTAATTGCCCCCATGAACAACTGCCTCCTTTGCCATTAAAACAGAATTGAGGGCTGAGCCGTGGTGGTTGTGCGTGGGACTGCGGCCCACTGGGACGGAGGTTCAATTCCAGCAGTGGGGCTGGGCCTCCTACTCCCACCACCGGAGAGCAGTGATGCCCCCCCCCCCCCCCCCAAAAAAAAAAAACAGAATTGAATGGAGTCTGGTTACCATTACTGAATATTTTGATCAAAGATTCTATAGAGTGATCTTGATGAAAATGAGGGACAGATTAGAATGCTAAATTTTTATGAGTTCCTTATTTTGAAAGCCAAGGAAACTGGGAAAATCCTTGAAACTATTACCCCATGATCACCTTTAAAATTTAGTAAACCAGAAATATTCCAAGTCTTTCTTAAAGTTATATTCTTTGAAAAAAATATAAGGGATTTAGGTGACGAGAGCAACTTGAAAGGTAAGGTAAGACCTTTAGGGGGCAGTGAGTTTATGTCAAATGGGGGAGAACCACTCAGAAAAGGTATGAGTCATGTTGCTCAACCCAAATAATCAGTCAATTCACATGTAGAAACAATGGAACTAATGTTTTGCTGTGTATACTTAACAGCAGAAGTACCCCCATAAACAAACAAAAGGATGTTTTTGCTTAAGTGTTAGGTCTTTTGTAATTTTTTAACATCCCAAAATGTGTGGCTACATGAGAATGCATTTACCCATGTGTAAAAGAATGATAGGAAGCACATGTTCATGTATGTACCAAGTAACATAGGAGTACAGTTACTGGTACTTCTTATACATAACAAAATACTTTGCAGGATTAGTTTGGGGGGTTTGAAGGCTTAGGATCAGTCTCATGAGAGAATCTAGTCAAAAGCACAATGTAATCCAGTTTAAATTCTACATCCTAGTCTGGTGGATGGCATATAGAATGTGAAAAGCTTACAGCAGCCATCTACAACACAGTATTGGTCTCTACTCATCTGGAGCAAAAGGAAAAGGAACCAGAGGCAGTGAAGACTTGTCTATGGGCTAACAATTTACACAAACTGCAGCGTCACGTTCTCTGGGACCAGAAGTAGACAGTGCCCAGCTACCACTACCAAACATTCCAATGCTAGCTATGAGGATGGACTAGGGAAGAAGGGAGGAAAGTTTTGAAACAAAATTCAAGTCTTTAAAAATTCCATACTTATTGGGCCAGTTAAGATTTGAGGACTTACTGAGAAACTACCATCTTGAGACACTCTGAAAACCTGGACCGGAAACTCCTAAGGGCAATTCTTGGTTAAATAAAAGAATGGTTCATAAATTACTACTGCTGAGCACTGGGCACTTTTATAAAACTCTATCAAATTGTCAACAATTATTCTAAAGCAAAGATGAAAAGGGAACAAAAACAAAAGCAATTACTGTAAGTAAAACATCGAGGGACATTAATGAGACTGCTCATTGTGAGAAATGTAACCAATGTGTGGCAATTATTAAACAAGAACCTAATTTGCTGTGCAAACCTCTATTAAAAGCACAGTATTATTTAATAGAACCAAGGCATGAAGCAGCAGTCAAGTTACTAAATGTGAGCAGGATACTAGTTGTTGGGTGTGGAGAAATATGGTAGGGTTTCGGCACTCATGGAGCTTACTAATGGATCATGAACTGTGTGGCATCTTTTTTTTTTTTTTTGGGGGGGGGGCATCACTGCCCTCAGTGGTCGTGGGAGCTACCCAGCCCTGCCGCTGGATTTGAACTGTCAAGCCCACGGGCCAGTCCCGCACTCAACCACTTACACCACCGGGGCTCAGCCCCAACTGTGACATCTTACAAGGGAATCAAACCATCTGTCCTGAGACAAAACGGGAGCTTTGAAGAGAGAGCATTTCAATTGCCATCTCGAGTGAAGGAGTTAAAGGAACCTTCTGAAATGAAGTCAGGCACGTGAAAGAAAAGGAAGGTTACTCTACCGAGGGGCATGTGGAAGCTGCTCAGTTTAGAGAAGTGAACAGGGGCCAGGTTCCATAGAAGCAAATGAACTGGCTCTTTATTTTATTTTTATTTATTTAAACTGGCTCTTTAGATAATTTATCCTGGTGGTTTCAAAGACAAACTAGAGACTAAAGGTTACTTTAGAAATCCAGCCCCGGTGGCGTAGTGGTTGTGCATGGAACTGAGATGCACTGGGTTGGAGGTTCAAATCTAGCAGCAGCTCTCCAAGAGCAAGGCTAGGCCTCCCACTCCCACCACTAGAGGGCAGTGGTGCCAAAAAATGTTTATGAAACACATTGTGATATCAATTGTACAATACCACTTGGTGTGAGTGAACAATGGAATGTCATATTTATGTAAGAGCTCCCAATATGATTAATAAATAAATCCAGAAAGTAACACAAGCTTGAACTAATCAACTTATCAAAAATAAGAGGGGATTAAAAAGAAAAAGTGAATCTACAGAGTTTGGTTACCTATTAATAGCATATAAGAAGTGAGTGGGCAGAGTAATTTAGGATGGGTTTTGGCTTAAGTAGCTAACTATTCTTTTAGATAATAAACAGAAACAGGCTTGGAGATCGGAAAGACCTAAGTTTGGAATACTTAAAATAAATTCAGGTGGAAACGTGCATCAGCAGTGGAGATGAGGGCAGAAAGAGGGCAGGTGGTGCCGATCTGGGAACCATCTGAGGAGAAGTAATCAGGAGTGAAGGGGCATCCAAGGAGAGGGGGGCAGAGCTCCTGAGTGGTGCCATTTTAAGGAGATACACTGAAAAAATACTTTAGATACAGTACTGCTAGCCAGAGAAAAATGGGGAGGCAAAATAGACGCCCGGAAGCCAACAGAGGTATTTTAAGGAGGTGGACAAAGTATTAAATGCTGAAGATAGGTCAAGTAAGATAAAATCTGGTGTCCACTCAGCATTATACAATTGGCTTTAGTAGAAGCAGAATCTAGGTTACAAGTAGCCGACAAGTGACTTGAAATAGAGAGAAGTTCAAAGGGGAGTATTACTACGAGATTCAAACATGCTTACATGCTAAATGGGGAATCCAGAGTTTTTGAAGAGAGGAGCTAAACGCAAGGGACTCACTCATGACACATGCATGTCCTTTGCTAGAGGACCTCTGAGGAGACAGGAGTAAACTTAGAAGCAAGCGGCATGGATGTCTAGAGAGAAAACGTGAAACTCTTCATTTCCTTGCTAATAGGAGGTCAGAGCCCCGGAGAGGGATGTGTAAGTGGTAGGATGTGACAACAGGTGAAGGCCAGAATCCTTCAAGATGGAAGCGGTTGCTGATGAACCACTGGGCCTACTAAATTGCTGTACAGCCTGCCTGAATCAGTTCTGAGCTACCCACCAATGATGTGTACTCATAGCCCATGAGAGAAAAGAAGTCTAAAGCCTTCCAGGGCTAACGTTCTGCAAGGGCAGAACACTGAAACATAGACCATGCATGATTAAAGCAAGAGGCTCTGGCGTGTGTGTTACACAGGGGATAATGGAAATGAATTCAGATTGAACTGACAAAGCATGGCTTAAGGAGCTGGAGGTTTCTTGAGTTCAAAAAAAGTGGTGCATCGAAGAAAAGATCAAGATAGGGAGTTAAAAGCATTGTGAGTATGCTCCTAGAATTTAACATTTTTAGCCACATTTTCGAGACCCTAGAGCGTGACCTTGGAACTGGGTTATTAAGCCAGGTATAAATGATTATTGAAGGTCCAGAAACTATACTCATCTTTTAAAAAATTGCCCAAATGATGGCCAGGCTGGTAGCAGAGTGTCTGTCACTCTCAAAGACCTCAGAACAAGATGGTACAGATGAACAGAGACCTCACCTCCAAGAGGACAAAACAGCATAGGCAGTGGCAATGAGAAACACAGGGCCAAGGCAACGGTCCTCCCTCACACCCAACCTGGTAGAAGTGAGAGGAGTGCCCTTCACGTGCAATAGGCCTCGGTGCGGCTGCAGGGGTGGAGGTCAGGCAAGTTCCAATTGACAAGAACGTGGAAGTGTAAAGGAATAGAGGAGGACCTCCTTAATACACAGAGCTGGCAGGGAGGCCAGTGGGAGGACAGCAGAAGCCTCAGGATGGGAGAAGCCCGGAGAGCGAGGGGCTTCTTTGGGGAAGGCAACCAAGAATGACAGGTGCTGAGAAGCCAAGAATTAAACCGACCTCAACATTCCACAGGGAACTGTGTGATAAAGCTGTTTCCATGACAATCCAGAGAAGCACTGAGCAGGGACCAAGACTTAATGTTTTATGATGATTCTGGGTACCAAGTAAGTAATGGTGCTAAGTGGTTTTGTGTCTCAACAAGTCTCAGCCTCAGGCCAAAATGACAACTAAAATTGCTAGAGTTGAGGTGGCCTTCGGGTTTTAGCAGCGTGCAGGCAAGTGTGGAGAAGGGGCCCCATGGTTTTGTAAGCGAACAGAAAATGAATGTGGTTCACCAGGGCAGGCTGCCAATTCAGGTGGGAGTGGCACACTCACCCGACCTCAAGGTCAGCCCTGAATGGAATGAGGAAATGCAAGTGTTGGGATTATAAACTGCAAATTTCAGTCCAGGTGGAGAAGACAGTGAGCAAGCTATGGTAAGGAAAGCAGTAACATTCTTAGTTTCTGAAGATATTTGATATATGCTGTGTACTTCCTCAGGGATATGCAATAGATTCTCCAACCTGACCCCACACCAGCAAATGGGGATCGACTATTGTGGCCTCTTTTAAAATTTTGTAACATCTTACAGAGTACTGAAAACTCACGTTACTTTTTCAAGGACAGGGGCTTACTTACTCTTGGTATCCAACTGAACCCACATATGGGGGAGCTTCAAAAGGTTATGGGATATGTTATCAGGTCAGGAACGAAATTTACCCATGGATCAATTTCCAGCCAACCGAGAGGCATCAAAGGTCAACAGTAACACTAAGGAGACATGCAAACCTAGCAATAAGCTATCATCTGAGATCAAAAGGGTAGCGTTTACCCAAGTAAGAGTTCAGAGAGGTTAAGAAAGATGAAAACACAGAATATGAGGGAAAAGCAATGTTGCACCACCGGGACTACAACAAACGAAGCAAAACACACATCAATGTAAAACTGGTGTGGCTCTGTAAACCTTCGTCCCATTCACAAGTTGTTCTAGTTACAAGGAGCCCTGTGCTGTGAACCACAAGGTCAGTGGTTGGAAACCACCAGCCATCCAAAGGGGAAACAATGAAGCTATGTATGTTCTCATAATCACTGACGATCTCAGAAATCCTGAATAGTTCTATTCTCGCCTACAGGGTCCCAATGAGTCAGGACAGACTTGATGGCAGAGAACTTAGGAGAAGTGATGGCCTGGGAAGGAAAGGGCATCCGTTTGAAAGGCACCGCTAAAACAGCAACATGAATTCTGCTGAAGTTGAAGAGCCATCACATTGATGGTGATGTTTGAAAGGAAAAATGATAAAATCACTGATGCCTTCCTCAGTTTATGGTAAAAATACGCCAACGAAATCAGCAGTTTATAGGGGGGTAAATTCTTTTATGGAGATGAGATGTTGAGGATGAAACCCATAGCAGCAGACCATGCAATCAACTTTTGAGGGGGGGAAGAATCTTTGTGCCCCACGGGGGGTGACAGTGAACGGCACAACCAATAGCCAATTCCATAGACATCCTAATTGTTCAGGTTCCACATCTGACAGAAAAACTAAAGTTGAACCAACTTCCTATCCAACAGGTGCCCAACAGCTGCACTCACATCAGCTGCAGATCCAAGAGCCTGAAGTGCTTCCTGGGCATGTTCCCAACAGAAGATGAGGCAGCTTTACTACGAATGCCCAAGACCAAGATCCAACAGAACAGTGGCTACCAAGAGGTAGAATCTTAGGTTAAGTGCAAAGGTCGTGACAACACTTTGGGATGCTCATGGAGTTTTGTTCAGTGACTTTTTGGTGGGCAAAAAAAAAAGATAGTATCTAATTATGAGCAAGTTAGATGAAGTGTTTGGAGAAAGAGTCCCAGAATGGTGGATAAAGCCCTCACCATGATGGTGCTTCCACTCATTCCTCCCTTCAAACCAGGTATTTTGTGAGAATTTCCATGGAAAGTCTTCAGACATCTTCCTTACAATCCTGATTTGGCTCTTCTTGTTATCCTTTTGATTCCTAACCTTATAATATCTTTAAAGGGCAGCTACTTTCTTCAGTTCAGTATGTCAAAAAGACCAGATAAACGTGGATAAATTGCTAGAACTCTTCAATACAAATGACTGGTATTATCCCTTTCAAAAAGTACCTTACACTTGAAGGAGGTTCTGTTGAGAAATGAAGTTTCTTAGTTTCATTTTCTCCGTAAACTTTTGAAGACTCCATCAAATGACAGAAAACAAAGGCCCAGAAAAGTTAAGCCACCTAAGGTCACACATTTATGAGCGAAAATCCAGATTATTAGACAGATTCCTCAATCCAATGTTCTCTGGATGAGGTTTTTATTTTAAAGTACAGGAAATTATGCGTTCATCCCTGTTCCTGAAATTCCTGAATACAAGCTTCACTAGCTTGAACTATCAAATCACTTCTAAGTCTTGCTATGGTGCTTTTGTCCAGTACCAACACAACCTAGTTCCAAAAGATGAGAGGGAAACTTTCCCTAATTAAGAAATTTATAGTTGGGGCTGAGCCCCAGTGGCGTAAGTGGTTGAGTGCGCAACTGCAGCTCGCAGGCTTGGCGGTTCAAATCCAATGGCGGCTGGGTAGCGCCCACGACCACCAGAGGCAGTGATGCCCACACACACAAAAAAAAATTTATACAGAAATTCATTACTGTGTGAAATATTAAATTGGCTTTCTCCTACCAAGCAGAATATAAATACACTATGGAGCGCCCCAACACTTACTCTACAGGCAATAAATTACAAATACTGTGTGCTCACGTAACAATGATATCCTCTCATATTATTTTTTACTTCTATGTGACTTCCCAATTACTGCTTAGTTCCCTATACAGATTCTAGATCTTCAAGTTTATTGGTATCAACAATGCCGCCACGACCTTCAAATCCAGTATTTTTTCAACACATAAGTATGTCCATACATATCACAAGCAGGGAACTAATGTAGGGAGTTGGGTGGTATACACACACACAGTAAAACGTGCATTTATGCAAAAATAAGACACGTGATCTACATTAGAGAAAACCGTGTTTTGTTTTTTTTTAAAGATCATGTGTCTCCTAGATTTCAGGTGTGCTTTTGTGAAAACAGTTGTTCCCAGGTTGAGAAACGAAGTTCTTCCTCCTTCCTCCCACCACGCGCTCTCTCTCCAACACATATACACACAGTCACATACACTTCATGAAAATGCTTCAGGGTAATTTTACAAGCAGCAGAACCAAACATTTTTACCAATGGTCTGTTCCTCATACTTTCGTGATCTAATAAACCTTGACAATTTTAAAAAAGTGTTTTTATCTACTTCTCTGAAGTCACTTGATGTTTGAACTAGTTTAGGTTGTCAAAGGAAAAAAATTATCTTCATTTTCCCTATGACTGGTTTCCTGCAAAGGGGCACATTTCTCAAGAAGCAAAATAGTAAAAGGTGGATTCTTGCTGAAAATGGACATGATAAGTGAAATATTCAGTAATCACTTATTTTTTTTGGTTTTTGTTTTTGGGAATCACTGCTCTCTGGTGGTCATGGAAGCTACCCAGCACTGCTCCTGAGAGCTGCTGCTGGATTTGAACTGCCAAGCCCTTGGGCCAGTCCCACACTCAACCACTTACTCCACCGGGGCTCAGCCCCACTTTGATTTTTTTCTTAAAAGACTATTCTCAGTAATAATGGGCTAGTCACTAATTTACTTTATAGAGGGCAGATGAAGTACTAGAAACTGCTTTGGCACAGGTTTAGAAATGGCTTATACTTGCTAATTTCCATCAGGATTTTTTATTTATCACTCAAATTTACCAAGTTGCCACTGAGGTAAATGACAAAAGAGATATGGGGTGGGAACCAAGGTGGGTGAGGGGAGGACTGGGACCTGAGAACACAATGAAAAAAAAAAAGTTGGATATAACACAATCATATCTAAAATTGTTTCAGAAAAACAAATAGAAAGCATGTTAAAAAAACAAGAAATCACACCAGCCTGTGTGATCATGAGGTGTTGATAGGACCGGGTAACAGGCATCAAAGATCAAAAAATCATTTCATTGTGAATGAGGGGGGAGTGTGGAGTGCAGACCCAATGCCCATCTGTAGGCAACTGGACATCCCATTACAGAAGGGTCACGGGGAGACCAGTCAGTCATGGGGCAGTGAAACATCAATGAAACATACAACTTTCCCCAAGTTCTTTAATGCTTGCCCCTCACCCCTCATCATGATTCCATTTTACAAATCTGGCTACACCAGAGCATGTACACTGGTACAGGTAAGAATTGGGAACCCAGGGAATCCAGGACAGATAAACTCCTCAGGATCAATAATGAAGAGTAGCAATACCAGGAGGGGGAGGGGAAGGAGGGGGAGAGGAACTAATCACAGTGATCTATATAAAACCTGGGGGGCAGACGACAGAAAAGTGGGTGAAGGAAGACATTGGTCAGTGTGAAGACATGAAAAAATCATTTATAAATTACCAACGGGCAGGAGGAGCAAGGGGAATGAGTTGATACCAAGGGCTCAAGTAGAAAGAAAATGTTTTGAGGATGATGCCAACAAATGTGCAAATGTGCTTGACATAGTGGATCTATGTATGGACTGTGATGAGTTGTACAAGCCCCCAATAAAAATGGTTTAAAAAAAAACAACCAAGAAATCCAGTGATACTTTTGAGAAAGTACCACCATGTTATATGTCAATGTCCCAATAACAGGTCAATAAATAATGGGGGCTCTGGGGTTTACCAATGACACAGCTGTTCAGTCACCTTGGAGCGCTGTAAACAAACTAGAAACTGGCCATTATCTTTCCAGTGCATCAAGGTTGCACGGTGGTTGACTGGACATGACCGAGGCCAGCGGTTCTCAACCTTCCTAATGCCACGACCCTTTATTACACTTCCTCATGTTGTGGTGACCCACCCAACTAGTTATTTTTGCTGCTACCTCATAATTGTAATTTTGCTGTTATGAATCGGGTGACCCCTGTGAAAGGGTGGTTCAACCTCCAAAGGACTCTCAACTCCCAGGTTGAGAATTGCTGATCTAAGCCAAGAGCAAACAAATAGCATTTCCTGACTATGGTAGCATCCAGTGCTAGCTACCCTCTGGTGTTGCGAACATCCAAAGAAATCATGGTGTGTTTTTAATTAAAAAATACAGAGGCAGGAAGGGCATAGAATGGAAAAGATAGAAGCCAAATAGTTGGCTTTTCTAAATTTATATTTAAGAACCTAGGGCAAAAACAACTTTCTACACACATATGAAACTAATTCACATGTGAAACTTTATTGAACCTGGTTATATATATGGGACTTTAACAGCTTAAATTTTCCACACTTCACAATTTTCATGTCCCACTCTCCAAATTTTCATTTTTTCCTTTAAAAGATGGGTAACCCTGCCCTTTGTAAAAGAAGCATTCTCAAGGTTAAGTACTGGCTGACATACAAACTATAAATTATTCACAAAGGGGGAATTTTTCCATATGTAAAGAATTGCACATGGAGCCTAAAAAAAGTTGGGGAAAACATCCTAACTATTATTTCTTGGAGACTCATAATGACACAATCGAAGAACAGCAGCCGAGCAGAAGCAAACCCATGCTCATCACACAGCCCCACCAGCATTCCACGGGTTCAATCATGGCATGCAGGGATCCGTTGCTCTCGAGGCACAAACCTGACCCATGCAAGCACAGCTGATAGGCAGAAGGGAGGGAGCCTAGCTGGCTGCCCCACACCTCCACCTCCACGTGGCTTGGTGGCACTGAACACTGCAGTGAAACGAGGGGTAGTCCGGGAAGAATGACTACCACGCCCAAGAGAGTGACTCCTGATGCTAGAAGTGTACTAATAAACGTGGGGGCCTGCCAAGTGCGGAGGACCGATCCTGTGTTAATATCAAAGACCTGCCTTCCCTACCCCCCTCTCCTATAATAACCTTTAACAAAATAGCTTATAATGAAGGCAGTGGAAAATAACCCGAAAAAGATAAAACGCATAAGCTAAAACACCAATGATTAAAAAAACCGCCTTTTCGAGGGGATGTTTGGGGAAACCATTTTAAGTCAAGGTTTTACACAACTTGTTTTAAGATTGAAGATTAATGTTGTAAATGAGTTATTTCCGGGCTGAGAATAACACTTTATAGAGAACACCATCATTTAAGTGGATCATATCTTATTTCATGGATGCCAAAATTACAGATGTTAATTTTTTTAATTATTTGTTCTTCTCAGCTTTGACCTAAAATTGTAGTCCAAAACCAGACCTATATGGCTTTTAAATAAACCTCACAGTATCAGTTAAAGTGATACTTAAATTGTAAAATGTCAGAAGATAAACTCAACAAAGTCATTTATGGCTGGAGAGTGCCTCACAATTTCTCAGGTCTCCAACAAGAAAGTACCCGGCATATGAAGGACATAAATTATTCCCAGAGAGCCACTACCCATCCATCCAGGACTCAGAGCCGTCAACTATGTTTCTCACTAGCTTCACAAAGGTCTAACAGTTAATGGAAAACGACAAAAAGCAAAATTTAAATGTATCCCAGGTGGCCATCACCTAAAATTATATTCATTTTTAACCCACAAGTACTTGAAGACTTTTACAAAGACCAAAAGGCACAAAAATATGGTGCTTTCTTCTGTAACATCAGATGAAACAATTAAATGGTATCTTATATAGCTTGGCAAACTGAAAACATGAAGTTGGTTAGTTACCTTGCAATCTCCATCGAAATCTCAAATCATGCACATATTTCTTTGAGATGAGAACTCAAGACACATGCATACCAATACTTAGGAACCTCCGAAGTCAAAATGTTACACAGTACATAACACTCAAAATGTTACACAGTGTACGAAAGGACTGCTACAAACCAGGTAGTGTGAACCACAGAAAAAGCTTTTACAGAAATGGGCTTTTATAGAAAAGCTTTTGCTCTTTTAGTAAAATGCCTTTTGAGTTAAATCTCATACCCATGCAATCTGTAACTGGACAGTACATTTCACTTCTAGTTACTAGAAGACATTTCTTTTAAAAATGAATAGGACAAAAAGGGGAGGACCAGAAGTTATGCTCTAGCTCCCCCTGCCATCCCCCCTTAAAAAGAAAATGGGTGAATTTTACTAAAGCCTTAGATCTGTAGAGCAAAATAACGGGACACAGGATACTGAAGACAAAACACCATTTTGAGGGATTTTTTTTGTTTCTGTCCTTAAAAAAAATTCTGCTTCTAATCCGTTTACATACAGCTTACCTAATACCTTACCAAGAACAGAAAACACAATGCAAGGGAAGACACAGCACCGTAATTCCAAACATTCACATAGGAAACACAACAGAACAAAAACAGCCAACACAGACTAGAATGATACCAAGTCTCCTGACAAAATAGGGACAAATCCCAACACATAAAGGAAATAGTTATCTATTTAAACAAAAGGAAAGTAGAAGATCTGGTCAAGGTAGAATGGAGATGGGAGTGCTAACTCCTTGTGCTACGAGGAAGGAATGGGATTTCTTTACTCAAAAGCAAAAAAGAAAAGCCCCAAAATGATGTTGCGACTCTTGTCTTATGCTGCTGGTAACAGTAAATATATATATATAAATATATTTATATATTTATATATTCATATATGTATATTAAAAAAGGAAAAATAATCTATTTATAGAACAGTCAGTAGTTGGAGACATGTAGAAAAAAGTAAAAACAAGTCCTTTTTTTTTTTTTTAAATGGATTTACTAAAACCTCTTCTCCGGGGGGTGCTATAACTCCACATCCACGGATGAAGCCATGGATGACTCAACAGCACAGGCTGCTGCTCACAGGCTACACTCAGAAATTGCCAGTGTTGGGAACAGCAGTCATTCGGGTCGGGGCTACAAGGCAAAAGCTGTTATTTGCTGGTCTTGCTCATGGTCATGCCTGAAGCCGACGATGTCAGGAATACTTGTGGGTGACGGATTCCCCAAAAAGCATGCTTCACTGGGGCTCAATACAACATTCTGGCTTTGTTGTTATCTCTTGCAGAAGCCTGGATCCAGGTACCTGCTCTTCTCCAAACTGTAGACCCCCCAGATAGGCAACTTCTCAAGAGCCAAAAATGGCTTCTTGTTTCGAAATAAAAGCTTTTCTTCCCCAAACGCAATTAGTCAGATTTTTTTTTTTAAAACCTAGTTCACAGCTTCTTCTCCTTAGGAAGATATTCTCATCTGGAGTTTTCTTCTTGGTACAAACAAGCACAAGTAGCTGAGGTCTACTGGCTGTGCTATATCTCCTAATTTCTAACGGGATTAGCTTCAGTCTTATTGCTCCTAATTATAAGACATCGGAGGCTCAGGAATCGTGGAAGCAAAGTACCCTGACTCCTCTCCAACTACCTCAATTAAGGAGACCCAGTCAGTCAGCACAATACTTGCCTCCAAATGCCGTTGTCCCCAGGTTGAAAGCCTCTAGCTACCAACCACATGCCACATCCTGCTCTCTCCCTCTCTGAGTACACTAAAGCTAACCAGTCACCCTAGAGCCCCGCCAAGTGCTGGACTTGAGTGCAGCAAACGCTCTTCAGAGGAGCCTCTGGACTCAAATACTGGCTGCCGTACCAAAGGCGCCATCTTCTGCAGAGTGGTGTTGATAGAGGAGGTCGCTCGCGCAATCCATGCAGAGGAAGCCAGCACTAAGAGGATTTGCTCTGAGGGCCATTTGTCTTTGGAAGCAACATTCTGAGTGGATCTAAACCACTCCTGATGTCTACGGTTTCAATGTGGTCCATTTTCCCTCATGTCCCAAACTAACCAAGCATGTGCTAACTGTTCTCCTTAAGATCTTCCACTGGTAGTTTGTAGCTCATTATGAAGGAAGGAGGGGGGGCGTGACCTGGGCTTTCTGGCCCCTGTTTCTTTTCACAGTTTATACAGATGTAGTCTTCATTTTCCGCCATTTCCGGAGACACACCCACACAAACTTGATGAAACCACTCATCACAGCCACCATCACATTGTACCCAGTCTACCTGTAGGAGACAAGATTGGAGAACATTTAGGTCACACAAACATTAAGCCTAGAATAAAAGCAAATCAAAAAGCTTTTTTTTTTTTTTTTTTTTGCCTTAAATGATAGCAAACAACTGGGATGTCCAGAGAGAGAGACAATGACTTCTTATGGGGGTTATTTCTTAAAGAAAAAAGCAGGGAAATTAATACCCCCAAATTTTATTTTACCATAGTGTGTCCACAAAATTAGGCCTCTTAGGTACGCCATTTCCTCATGAATACCTGGGGCTCTTTGTGAGGCAGAAAAATGGTTGAGGAAAACTTGACAAAAAAGAAACATCTAATAGAGCAGCCAAGTAGTTTTAGCTAGTATTAACAAGTTCTAGGCTCTAAGACAATACATTTAACAAGAAAGATAAGAGTACAATGTGAAGGCAATCCTGTATATTAGCTTTATTTCAAAGAGATAAGCCAAAATACTAAGAGCATTAAATACCTTTTTAGAAAAGCAGTCACATAGGCCACTTTTAAAACTAATATTTTTTATTCTTCTCTTCTTCCGTTACAAATACAACTCCCTATAAAAAGTTAGCAAATATCAGAGGTCAAATCTTACAAATTAACCAATTATTAACAAGTCAAACACACAGGTCAATAGATCACTCTGGTGTTTAAAATTAAAGTCTGGAAAACTGATTGGTCGGTGGCAAATGTCAGGTAAACTTGACCCTTCTTAAAATATAAAGTGCTTAAAGGCTGGAAAAGGACTGCAGTTTGGTGCTGTTTAATCTTTGACTCTAGAGAAGTAACAATCCACGACTTTTGATTTTACAATTGAAAGATGACTTGGTTGTTTTTTATGGCTAATGTGACGATTAAAAGAACTACCCTCATCCCTGATGCAAAGGCTGGTAAATGTCAACATAGGAAGCCACTTGAAACAATGAGCTACAGATCAGAACAGGGTAAGGAGAACAGAGAGGTAGAAGCAGCAACTTTGAATAGGTATGAGAAAGGACAGAGGAGGGAAATTTGGGCAAGTTCAAAGTCATGTTAGTAGTGTTAGGGCTGTAATAAAAAAAAAGTTGGAGACATCAACTGTCAAAGTAACATTTCTGCTTCTATTTTACCGTGTTCTAGATTTAAAAGCTTGGTGTAGAATAAAGATTATTGAACTCATTCAGAAGTCCTGAGTTCTGATGTTGCTCTGTCTTGAGCATATACTCGAATACTCGAATATAAGTCAACCTGATTATCAGCTGAGGTACCTAATTTTGCCACAAAAACTGCATTATAAATGTGCTGGAAAAAACTCAGCTTATACATAAGTATAAACAGTAACTTGAAGTAAGTCATTTGACCTCCTGAAGACTTGACTTCCTGATCTATGAAATGGAAATAAAATCTAATTTGCAAGGCACCTGAGAGAATCACGTGAAGCAATATATGTCAAAGCACCTAGAGTTCAGTGTCTGGAATTTGAAAGCACTTTCTAAACATTCTGCACCTGGGCACTGATGCCTAGAGTACTACTTCTCAAAATGTGTGATCATCTGCATCGCAAACACTTGATAGGTTTGCAAAGAGAAGTTGCTGGAACCCATCCCGAACTCACTGACGCAGAATATGTGATGAAAGTGGGGACTGGAGGAGGAGAGACAGTCTTGAGTCTTTGTTTTTAACCAGCTCACAGGTGATTTGCATATATATTCTACACACGAGCATTACTAAGTCTTTGAAATACTGCTTCCTTTAAATTCAGGGCAACTTAATTACTTCCTAGAGAATTTTGACCTTTACATCCTATCTAATTTTAATCAAATAATTGATCAGCATATGCACTGTTGTGGCAAACTAGTAGAGAAGACAGTGGCTCTATGCCACGAAATAAAAATAAAGGGACTGCAAGCAGGTGAGGATTAAGAAAGGGTTAACTGGGGTTTCTGCGAGTCAGAATAAATCCCGGCCGCAACAACAGCATCAAGTAGGCAGCACGGAGAGCTGGTACAGTAACAGTGTAAAATTATCCTCTTAATGATGCCCCCTCTCTCAATCTGGGCTCTCAGGAAGTTTGTTACCTCTCCCAGTTTGGCACTCCTCCCATTCAGAATGTCTGGGGGTGGAAAGCACGTCCAACCAGAATGACCTGCTCTCAAGCTCTGCCCTACACCGACAGAAACCTTTATCTTACCAAATGCCTGCCAATCCCCATTTAGGGAAGAGAGATACCCCTAGGACAAGAAAGATACCAATGTAGCAGGATTTGCTGCCAGGAAAACAGTTCAGTCATATGTCTGCACTAAACTTAACTGGCTTCCAGTTTCCAAAAAGAAGATCTTCCATTCTATTTCAGATAAGGGAATTTATGTAGCATTTTCTCTTTGGGGATTCTGGCTAGAAGTGCCCTGCTACACAGAATGAGCTCTCTCATTCCAAAAGTACGGAGCTTCCCTTGAGATAGTCACATGTACATAGATCTTAGCTATCTTGGTCAACAAGTTAAACAACAAGGTACTCTGATACTCTGGGAGGGGGAAGAGCCCATCTGTTACCAGTTTCTTTTCATCATGTTCATTCACTATACAATCACATTTGACTTCTACTTTCGCTTGAATGGGTCTACAGGACCATGAAAGAGATTAGAACATGGAATGCCAACTGACACCGCAGATTCTGCTATCGGAGCAATAGATTCTACAATAGCAGCTTGAAAACTCAAGAACACCGAAGCTGCACCTTAAGTTTAAAACACATTCCCCTTTTCATTTTTGCTGGGTGAGCTGCTTAGTGAATAACAAAATTAGGTATTTAAAAACTTCACAGCTTTGAGTTACTCAAATATTAACTGATAAGAGATCTTAAAGTATTCATCAGTTTCTGGGTTCAGATTTGGGTAAAATATATTTTTAAGTGAGAAATAAACTCAACAGAGGAACTAAATACTATGCTTGATGTTTCCTGGTTTGGTTTCAAGTTTAGATTTAAGGAGGAATATTTGTATTTGGCATGTTACTTTTTTATTCACTTCTTAGAAATGATGAGCTGATGATTCAGTGATATTCTTTTGTTTTTGTTTTTTGGGCATCACTGCCCTCAGGTGGTGGGAGTAGGAGGCCCAGCCTTTGCTCCGTGGAGCTGGAATCGAACCTCCATCCCAGTGGGCCGCAGTCCCGCGCACAACCACTACACCACCGGGGCTCTGCCTGATTCAGTGATATTCTTAACTTAATTACTCCACTGAGCTTTTTGTTATTCTGGCAATCAATCTCTTGTATACCAGGGTTCCTTGCAAAACTCAGACATGAAAAGTAAAAACAACTCATTCAGTGAAACAATAAACAGATATTCAGAATCCTTGATTTTTTTTTAGTGTCAAGTAACTAAATTCCTTTCTTGTTTGCCCAAGAGTGAGCTGTTTCTCAAGATGGAATATCATTGCTAAAAACGGTGGAAACCCCAGACAAACTGGGTCAATTGGTTCTTCTAGATCAGGGGTGTCAAACTGGCGGCCCACAGGTCACATGCGGCCCCCAAGGTAATTTTTTTGGCCCACGGTGGTCTGAAATAAAATGAAAATAGAAAAAAATTATGAAGAAAACAGCGCTCAGGGGAGATCGAGGCAACACCGTACATACAATTCCCTCGTTATATTTCAGTGCATCATGGGCCACAAAAAATTTCCTCGGGGGCCGCATGCAGCCCACGGGCCGCCAGTTTGACACCCTGCTCTCGATCACTGCCCACCATACTGTGTGTGCATTACACACACCGAGATCTCTGAGACAGTAAGTCTTTATTTATGAGAGCAAACAGCCTCATCTTTCTTCTGTGGAGCAATAGCGTGACTGTGAAAGCCCTCTGCGCCCACAAACAGCAAACACATAAGCTTGTTTAATCTCTTCTTATTTAGTACATCAAAATTCATACAGCAGTAGCAGAGAGTAAGGAAAATAAAGAAAGAGGAAAAATTGAAGGAAAACAGGCCCTTGAGGAAAAAACAAAAAGGAGGGCGGTGGGGAAAACAGTGGGGAAAACATGTATTTTCTCAAGCAAAATGATCACAAACTTATTCGATATAGAAAAATTCACGCATGCTGTTTAAAAATTAGCTCAAAAGAACATACTTTCAAGTCAACTTGCTCTACTCTTCGTACCACTAAGACTGAATGAAAGAGACAAAGACCAGAAGAAAGAAGATTGTGGGGCTAAGCCCGGGTGGCGTAGTGGTTGTAAATTTTAAACTTAATCTTCTCTTTCTTTTTTTGTGGGCATCACTGCCCTCTGGTGGGAGTGGGAGGCCCAGCCTTGCTCCTGGAGAGCTGCTGCTGGATTTGAACTGCCAAGCCTGTGGGCTGCAGTCCTGCATACAACCACTACCCCACTGGGGCTCAGCCCTAAACTTAATCTTTTGGAAATAATTCTTGATTATTTTAAAAGTCAATTTTGGCTGGAAATTTGATAAAAAATGGAAATTTGATTAAAAAATGGACAATTATTTTTAAACAACTTTTTCTCAATTTCACATGGAAGGAAGAGTCATAATAATTACTGGTTGAATAAAATCATAAAGGTACTTTTTCCTAAACAGAATGAATGAATCATAGAAGTTATTTTTGTTGAATGATCATTTAAGGAATATAAACGTCCCCAAAACAGAATTCTTGTCTTCATATTTGTTCTGAAGACAGCTGCCACACATATATCGATCTGAACTTTGGAGAAACACAACAAATTGAAGTGGCAAAATTACAAAACTTCCAGAGAAATGTGCTTTTAATCCAGTAAAACTGGTATAAAGAACAAACTGCACAAGCTATAAAGTTATTCATAATGCAAATTATAACTATGAACCTTATACCTAATTATGTTTATAATGATACATATTAATGTTCATGATTATAAATAATAGGCAAAATCTAAATTCTAGCCAGACGAACGAGTTTGAAATTAAAAATGACAGCACTACAGAGGAACCCTGGTGGCGCAGTGAAGTCACAGGCTGCCGAAAGGTCCCTAGCCGCTCTGCTGGAGAGAGACGTGGCTGTGGCTCCCATAAGCATCAGTCTCGGGTGCATCTACTTTGCGCTATACGGCGGCAGTGAGTCAAAGAGAGTAACTGCAGGATAGGCTGTTTCCCGTGGGGTTTACAGAACAATCACACCACGTTCTTCTTTTGATGTGAGCTGACGGGCTAGCACACACACACTGCTTTCCCTAGGTGTTTAAAGGTAAGTGGAGGTCAAAGATAATGTCTCCATGCGCTTCATGAAGCCCCCTTCTAGTTTTTAAACAGGCATTTTCCTGATTATTTAGCTAAATCTTCATTTGCTCTCTGAAAATGTATGTACTTACTTTCAAAAACAAAAACAACTTAATGCTTTAAATGTTAGGAGTGAATCCCAGATCTCACATGAAAATAATGATCAAAGCTTAATGTTTACACTGCTTTTTGGCTTAACAAATACTTGCACAGACCATCTCACTTTATCCTCATAACCTTGTGAAGGAAGAAGGGCCCGTGTTAATTGAATAGGTTGGTAGGAGATGGGGGAAAGAACAAAAGAGTCACACTACCTGTATGACTGAAATGCCACAAGGAGACAATGGGGTAACACACAAAGAGAACTGTTACATGCAGAGTAGGCTAGCAACTATGAAGAGGAAAGACGATAGGAGGGAAAGAAGGCGAATGACCCATGGCGAGCACAAATACCCACGGTAGAAAGGGTGATGGGAAAGTTTTTAACATCCCTCGATCTTGCTGATGGGATATGAAACTAGTTATAGGAAAAATAGGGGGGGCTCTGTCAACTCTGAACTGCTAACGGGTCTGCTTCCAAAGAGACAGGTAAGCTTCCATTAGCCTCTTTTGTAAACAAATTCAGATGTGAGTAAATTCAAAATGGAAAACACATACACATATGTATAATGTACCCACTAAAATACATACAAGGATTTTTAACATAGAAAAATACTTATGATGTGCATTTTAACAGTGAACAAATTATAAAACAAACTACATGCAAAAATAGAATACACTAATATATGTGTGGTGGTTGTCCTCAGGCAGTGAAACTATAGAATATTTATTTCACAATAAAATTATTTTCTAAAAATAATTGGGAAGCTCCAAAGAAGTATCAATCTGTGTCACTTTGTCTTGGGATATATTTTTTTGTACTTACACATCAATGTTGATATGGCGGGATATCAAGAGGAGAGAATTTGGGAGTAGGAAATTAGGGCCCTGGTTGTTGTTTTTTTAAATTTTTGTCACTAATTACTTCTATGATTTTGTTCACATGATTTATTTTCACTCAGTCTCAACTTTTTCAATTGTAAATGAGCTTGAATGAGTTAACTTTTGCTCCCCTCAAACTCTAAAAATGTGTAATTTTTTTAAATATAACTAATGCAAAAGTAAATGTATTAACAATGAATAAATAAAAAGCATAGCCTGTAAGAAACAGTGACACAGTTGTTTACTCCATTCATATTTTCAAAGTGGGGGAACGACAAAAATTCTAAATATCAAGAGCTAAACGTAATTTGAACAACAAATTCATTAACAATCTTGCTGAGAAGTGTAACAGCTTTGAATCAGCATTTTCCATAAGGTCTATCTATCTCAGAAAGTTATAGTTAGTATTGTCTAAAAAGAACAGATATCACTTTATAATACATAAAACATAGGGTTAGGAAAGGGTTTTTTAAAACATGTTCAAAGGTCTGAATTATTTGTTAATGACTTCTGAGTTTGAATCATTTGTGTAAAAATTTAAGATACTAATGGACTGTGTTAAATGTGTTTGTCACCTGAAGTTATATTTTATCTAGAATTTTTGAAGCCGTAAAGCCTCCGGCAATTAAAAATAAATGGAAAACACTATTAAAGGAGAAATCTGGTTAGTGCTAAAAGCAGAAGTGGGATTTCCTGTACCTTAAGACCGCTAAAAATCTGCTTCCCAGGATAAAGTCTCTGGATCAATCTTTGGATTTAGGCAGATCTATAATTCTCCCCAGCTTTAAGCCAAGAGTTTTCTAAAAATCACATTCTATTTAACAGTGCACACAGGCCTGAGTAAAGGTATGAAACAAAAGGGAAGAATTAACCCTTACTTTTAGGTCTTTAAACAACTCAATGCAATTATGTGCCACAGTTTCAAGATTCTTGGCCTAAGAACTTTTTCAAGTTATTGTGACTGACAGGCTCATTCAGTTTTCTGACTCACCTTAAAGTTATTTACACAATTATTCTAAAACTTGGGACCTTGGCACATAAAAAGTACTGCTTCAGAAGAGTTATCACATACAGCTTCTCTCTGCTTCTGTCTCTTTATGTTCCCGATGTCCTAAGTTTTTTGAAACACACACTTTTATTTATCCACTGATTTAAGAGCTTAATTATTAAGTTAAAAAGTTTACAAAAAATAAAAAATAAAATAAAATAAGCTGGAGATTCTGCTGGAAGTCCATATCCAGCAGTCTACAACAAACTATCATCCCATCGAACCTATCTCTCCACGACTGCACGACAGGTGACTTTAGCAAACCAGGACTCACCTTGTCCTTGCAGGGCCTTTGGCAGTTCTGGGCTGCACAGACTGCGTTCTCATCATCAGACTCTTCTGCTCCTGACCAGTCATACTTGGAGGGGATGTCCAGTACTTTTTTCTCTCTCTTCTTCTCAGTATTCTCTTTTGCAAGTTCTACTTTAGCTGCAGCAGCCTTCTCCTTCTTTTTCTTTCTCTCTTCTTCTTTCGCTAGTTTCTTCGCCAGTTTGTTTAGTTCCTTTGACTTCTCAGCACTTAATTTTAGTTTCTTCTTTTTAGGCTTATCTATTTTTTTTAACTCTTTTGACTTCTGTTTTCCTTCTCCAAAAAGCTGTTCTGCCTTTTCTAGTTTGCGTTTCCGTTTCTTCTCTGAAGAATCTTTTCCTTTTATTTTTAATGGTTTCTCTTCCATGCTATCATCCTTCAAAAATACATAATTAAAATACTTTTAAAAGAAGACATTTAAAAAGTGTTATTCTAAAGGCATATAAGACATTTATTGTGTGTAAGACAAGTTAAGAAAGCAAATACAATACTGAATGAAGGTAAGTCAACATTAGGAAAAAATGACAAAACTAAGGTAAAATGTCGGTCTTATTTTTAGCTTATTTGGAAAGACAAGGGGGGGTGAGGAATAACTAGTGTTAGCATTCCAGAGTAAATAAAAAAGGGAATCCACAAAAATCACATCAGTCTTTATTGATAGGAAAGCGTGAAGCTATCGTATCTCAACATATCCTCCCCATCTGGGTCTATCCACTTCTGAAGACAGTTTGCCAGCCCTTACCCTTTCCCAAATAATTGTGTGGCACTGGATTTACACCACATCAAACGAGCAGACTGGACATCCTCGAGGATAAGATGCATTCCCCCCACCCCCTTATAGGTCTTTTGAGTTGGGAGATCAGAAAGAAGTGTTAAGGGACAAGAACAGGTCTGCACAGTGGAGGAGGCAAGGTTTCCCAACAAAATTCTTTCTGGCTCTCCTCAACAACAAGCAGGCACACTGCTGTGAGGGCAATTCCTCAGTGAGCTTTCCTGCCCTTTTCCTCACCAATAGTTTCCTACTTTTGAAGACCTTCTTCCTAATAAGCCACCACAATCACCCTAAATTTTTAAAGAAAACCTATCAAGAACACCCCACTGGCAGCCACAAGAACAGTCACCATAACTGTAAATTGACCTCTCTTCCCTGATTTTAACTGGTTTATCAGATCCCTTCCCTCAATAGCTGCTGTTTTGATTGAACACTATTATTTATATTATTATTATTATTATTTTGAAGGGTTTCAGTCCACACACGCAAGCTTTTCCAAACACAATTTATTTAAACATGTCCTTGTGATCAGCGAGTGGCTGCAGACAAGAACTCTCACTAAACATACTTGCCTCAGTCTCATTAGGCTATGTTTTAAAAAAGAGATTTTTGTGCTATGGCTAAAAAGTGATTTTGAGGCCAGGACTAATGTCAAATTTATAATAAGGACGCAGCGAATTGAGAGAGCAAATGTCTTTTTCAACAGGTGAGTCCTGAAAGAGGCCTGTGTTGAGTATTGAACAGGACTGTGCTGATTCTTTGGTTTCTGTGAGCCAATCAAGTGAGTGGCTTTCTGTATCACTGAAACTGTCCAACAAATTTATGGGAATGCTGCTTCACATAAAATACCAGTTTTTAGATAAAACAAGTGTTCTAAGGACCATCAGGAAAACTTGAAGATGAATTCAAGGAAGAGAGGTCATCTCAGAGTGACTGTTTTGGGGTGATTCGAAGAACGCTAAGTCGATGACAGCAGGGAAGGCATCCGGGGAACCGCCCTGCCTTGCTTCCTTCTGCCCTCACACCCAGGGGGCATCTGAGTCTCTCCAGGGTGACAAAACTGCCCTTGTGAAGGTGTTCATCAAATGGCCCGAATTCTTGAGAAAAAAACTAAAGTGATGGTACCACTAGAAAAATAATTGATATGATAAAATGAAAACATCATTTTTCTTTAACTTTATAATATTGTTGCTATTCCAGGCAATGTATTGTTAAAATCCTTCATTATAAAACTGTGTCAAATAAGAAAATGAAAAAACACTTAGAAGTATTCAGTAACTTGATAATTACTGAAGATAACTACTCAATTAAAATTAGATTTTCCACCAGTTAGAGGCTTAAGACTGACAGAAACCTAAGAATCAGCACAATCCAATTAAATACTGAACACAAATATCTTTCAGGAGTCACATATTGAACAAGACATTTACTCTCTCGATACACTGCTTCCTTATTATAATAGAAAAGGTCAGAAGAGATCGTGGATATGAAGATAATGCTTTGTATAATCTAAGCTACCAAGTTAAGCTAGCCTCAATCTAAGTCCTGCACCAAACACAGCCAGCCAACCTATAGCAAGCTTAAAAGTATGTGTGTCCCAGTCAGTGCCTCTGTACCATTCTACACATGGGAACAGGAGGCAAATGAGAAGTAAACTAGGAGACAGAAGCCACGGTTAGATTCCAGGCAAATGTCTACTGTTTTGATCCTTGACCTCCTTACATCTCTTTGTTTTTACTCCCCCACCCCCTTGACGATTATACCCAATGGCTCTGAGCATGTTCCGACTCACAGTGACCCTGTTGGACCTAGAAGAAATGCCATCTACGGTTTCTACGGCTGTGAACGTTACAGAAGCAGACTTCGACGTTTTTGTCCTGAGAGTAGCTGGTGAGTTCTTACTCTAGGTTTTGAAAGACCTTTTAGTTGGCAGGTAAATGCTTTAACCAATGTGCTACCAAGGTTCTACAAACTGTAACTTCATACCTCCATTATATGTAGGAATCTGTCTTCAGAGGGTGGGTGCGTGGCCTGCAAAATCCGCCATATGTGTTGAGTCTCGTCTAGAGATACTTCAAGGAGATCTCCAACCATCATGAGTTCCTCCAGCTGGGCTTTCGCTCCAGGTGACAACTCTAACACTGGGGGTTCCAAGCTCCGGGGTACCAAAGGGCTCTTTCGAGGTTGTTTCCTTGGAGTGCTAGAACCTTTCACCCCCCCGCAAAAAAAAAAATCTTTATTCTATGGCAAAAGGTAATAAGAAAGCAGGGCTGAGCCCCGGTGGCGTAGTGGTTGTGTGCGGAAATACAGCCCACTGGGTTGGAGGTTCAAATCCAGCAGCAAGGCTGGGCCTCCTGCTCCCACCACCAGGGAGCAGTGATGCCCCAAAAACAAAAACAAAACAAAACAAAAGGTGATGAGAATGCAACCACTTGTTTTTGTTTTTGTTTTTTGGGCATCACTGCCATCTGGTGGTGGAAGTAGAAGGCCCAGCCTTTGCTCCTGTGGAGCCGCTGCTGGAATTGAACCTCCATCCCAATGGGCCGCAGTCCCACCCACAACCACTACGCTACCGGGGCTCAGCAGCGACAACTTGTTAATTCAGGCTCTCTCCATTTTAAAGTACATCAAAATTTTACATGTATGGTATTAAGAATATTGAAACAAATACAAAACCAAACCCACTACTATGAAGTCCATTTCAATCCATATTGACCCCAGATGACTGAGTATACAAGCCACATACACTTTCAAAGTATAAATATCACAGAAGCCAACTGTTGGATCTTTCTGTTGGGCCAGTTCTGGTGGGTTCTTGTCATGTCTCAGTTGATGTATGCTCAAAAAGATGGATGCTTTTTTTTTTTTTTAAGACGGATGCTTCTTATACAGAAGTTGTTATCTTCCTATTAACAGGCAATTAAACATGATGTTCCATAAAATCCTACAATTTATTATGAGAAACAGCCTCCATCTTCCAGAGATGTGACTGATAGGAAGTAATATGATTTAATTTCACTGGGGAAAAAAATGAACACAATGGAGAAATTATCCAGTAAGGAAGGAAGAACTCGCTAACAATTCAAACTTTGTAAAAGCAAAATGAATATTCTTAAAGACCACCAAGTTCCTTAGTAATTGGTAGTGATCAAATAAATTACTACCTAAGGGGAATTTCCTAGAAATAAGACTGAACTAGGGCTGAGCCCCGGTGGCGTAGTGGTTGTGCGTGCAATTGCGGCCCACTGGGATGGAGGTTCAATTCCAGCAACGACTCCACAGGAGCAAAGACTGGGCCTCCTACTCCCCCCACCAGAGGACAGTGATGCCCAAAAAACAAACAAAAAAATAAGACTGTCTTTGCTTTTCAAATTAAGAACTGATATCTCCATGTAAGCTTTTCTAAACCAAAACGGAACTTTCAGATTCCATTAGTATTTTATAACGAGCCACTACATTTAATTCCAAAAGCATCCATCTCATTCACTGTCAACAAGTCGGTTTCAACTCGTCTTATCCTACAGGATCTGGCCCTTACTGGGTTCTGAGATTGGAACTCTTTAGGGCCCTAGAAAGCTTCAGCTTTCTCCTGAGGAGCGGCTGGTGTTTTTGAACTTCTGACCCTGCAGTTAGCAACCCAATGAGTGCCCACGATGCCACCAGGGCTCCTTGAAAAGCTTCTGAGTCATGATAAAAACAGTGACTCCTTGCCATGGTGTAGAGGCCGCACACTGTTTGACAGGAGCACACCTTGGGAAGAGCTCTTAGAAGCCGAGGAATACGCATGCTCAGCACAGAATGAAGGTGCCGTCCACATGTGAGTGACCACTTCCTCAGACTTGATAGGGATCTCTTCATCACAAAAGAGGTTGGGTTCGAGACTACTGGAGGATTTCACACTGGCTGTGTCCTAGAAAAAAAGCAAAAAGGAATATTTATTATTAAATTATTTAAGCTATTTTGCAGCAAAGATCTAAATGCTGGATTTTAGGTTAAAGCTTCTAATTTAACACTTAAAAAACGCAGAATTTTAAAAAATTGTTGAAGCGCTTCCCTGGTATCTGGTGTGTGTCAGAGTTAACTGCTCCCCAGGGTGTTCGGGAGACTTGGAGCAGTTCCTCTGAAACCCCTCTATGAAATAAGAAAAGAAAAAAAAAAGAACTAAGAAAAGACCCATGAGGGAGAAAAGCGGTAATAGCTACAGTTTCAAACCAAGAGAAGAGAAATGCAAAAAACGAACGAGCAAGCAAAAGAAAAACCAACCCCATAAAAATAATAAATCCACAGGAAGATTGAGTAATCTGCCTTCCAAAGTCTACAATTATAAGAATTTTCTGTACCAACACGTTAAGACTTGACTCTAAATCAGCAATTCTCTACCTGTGGGTCTCGACCCCTTTGGGGGTCGAACAACCCTTTCAAAAGGGTCGCCCGATTCATTAACAGTAGCAAAACTGTGGGGCTGAGCCCCCGTGGTCTAGTGGTTCAGTGCGGGACTTTGGTCCATGGGTTTAGTGGTTCAAATCCAGCAGTGGCTCTCCAAGAGCAAGGCTGGATTGCTCCAAAGACCACCAGAGGGCAGTGATGCCCCCCAAAGAACAACAGTAGCAAAATTGCAGTTTTGAAGTAGCAATGATAACAATTTTATGGTTGGAGAGGTCACCACAACAAGAGAAATTGTATTAAAGGGTCACGGCATGAGGAAGCTTGAAAACTACTGCTCTTACTGAGAAGAAAATGGACCTACGAGGGGGAAAAAGGTGTAGATGGGACATCTTGAGACACAAATTTTTTCACTCTCTCCTTTGCTCAAGCTTTTACTATTTATTATTTAACACATGAAGACTCTGAGTAGGAATACACAAATTATTCAACTCTTGACAGCGCTCATCAAATCTCAGATGATGCTCTTACGTATGGAGGTCATTTCCACACTCTCTCTCACATACAGCTAGGGCAGAGTACAATCCAGAAGACAATAATCACACCGGATACTGCAAGGAAAATTTAATAAAGGAAACTGAAAGACTGAAATAGCAAAGGGAAATATCCAGGTAACAGGAAGGTAGCAATTCAAGGAAGAGTTATCATGTCTAGGGCTTATGGGAGAAGCCGTCCTAGGAGAAGGGCATCACATCCTTTATAACACAGAGGGCAGCCACAGAGAGAAAGCCTCTCAACTAGATGGGCTGAGACAGCGGCTGCGGCAATGGGTTCAAGTGTACAACAATTGCGAGGCTGCTGAAGGACCAGGCACCTCTGTCTAGCTCTGTGGTGTACAGGGACTATGAGTTGGAGTTGACTCAAAGGCCCAGGTCAACAAGCAAGAAACAAGAAAGGGGTGGAGTTAGCTCTTAGAATTCAGATGTTGAGAGAAGGGGAGCCTGCACGCTGGGAAGCAGATCTCTGAGGAGAACACACAGTTGAGCCGTCAGTTCTACCACTCGAAGGTAGCCGAGTTAGGGGTGAAGAGAGTATGACTGCAAATTGGAACACGGTGCTACTGTCGGAGTCAAAAGCATCAGCTCAGATGATGATGACGATGATGAGGGCAAGGACTGAAACAAGAGATCGACTCCTGTCCCACGATTCTGGCCTGTTACTCTTCTCACGTGGCCCTGCTGCAGGAGAGGCCCAGGATCAGAGAAGCTGGCAAACAATCGCACGTGAGCCAAACCCAGCTGGCCATGTGTTTTCTGCATGGTCTGTATGCTGCTCATTAAATCTAAATTGTTACTATCTAGGCCGCTCCCCTCCCGTTGTTCTTTTGTTTTGTCTTGTATGCAGAGTCTGGAAGACAATGTTCCGCACTTAAGAGTTCATAGACTTCTTGCCTTTTAAAGAACTTAGGACATGAAAGGCAAAACAAAGTAAACTGTTAAAAAAGAAATTCTAACAGCTCTACTTTAGTTCCCAGATGATGATTCCTCGCACTAAATGAAATTGTCTTTTCAAACCTTGACTCATACTCATTTCATGGTAACTGATGCAAAAAACTTTGTTAATCTTTCAAAATAAAAAAGGAAACTGACCAGAAAATGTTGAAAAGTAGGGACAAGAAATGGAAGAGGGAAAAAAGAAAATCAACTTTTTTCTTCAGTGTGAAGTATAAATTATGAAGAGGTTCGATATTGATTCTGGCAAGATATATTGTAGACTCCAGAGAATCATATATTATATGCAATGATGCTAATGAGGTATCGCTTATGCAAAGCATAAATATGTGCACCAAAAAACATTTATAGGACTATATCCAGTACTATGTATAAAGTAAAAACACTGATGAAAGCACATCAATAATATAAATTATGGCATATTCATACAATGAAAATGATCACTGTACAAAACAATATAAATATATTTCACAAACACTATGGAATGAATTGAGCCAGCCCTCAAAAATATGATGTTCAATTTCATTTCTGTGAAGTTCAAACGCAGACAAAATTAGTACACAGTTCATTGTGGGAGATGGCTGAGAGGGATGGGGAGTCTCTTAGGTGCTTACAGCTATAACCATCTGTTCCATTTGATATATCTTATAAGCTATATACTTATGGGGACATGGATAGGCTTTGTACACTTGTAAAAAAACTCACAAGCATAGTTCTATTCAAAGGGCAGCAAGTTTGATTTTGAGTTATACACTTAATTCTTCATGTATTTTTCTATGTACTCATAGATAAACATAACAGTTTACAGAGTGGAGAAAAACTTTAAAATGTAAAGGATAAAAGCAAAGGGATTGGAAAACAGTAAGCCTGAGAAGAGGCTACTAAAAAGGAAAATTACAAGTCAGTTTCCTGGTATTACTAGGAACAGAAAAATGGCCCTTCAGTGAGAAATGTGTCTTAGCCACCTTATCTCGTAGAAAGCAGTGTGACTCTGAAATAAAATACTATTTCAACAAAAGTTTATGCCAATCAAGTATTACCCAGGATAGAAAAGATGAATGAATATTTATGTTGAACTTGCCTTCCTCCACACACCCTTTAGTGATATGAAAGAAACTTCCTAAAATAAAATAACTACTACTGTTCTTCAAAAAAGTCAGGATGGTGGGCTTTTAACTATAAAATTGGTGGTTCAAATCTACCAGGTGCTCCACAGAGAAAGATGAGGCTTCCTCTTCTAAGATGATTACCAGTCTTGGAAATTCCCTATCAGATCACTAGGAAATGGAGATCTCTCGTTCCATGTTTTCTTCTGAATATGGCTTAAATTTCTGGCAGCTCCCACTTGACAAACTGCTGCACTAGTACAATGCTTTTAAATACTCTTCAACAAAATTTTAGTTGAGTGTGATATTAATAATATAGCTACATTCTGCATTCTGTGGGATCATCTTTCTTTGAAAGGGTCAAATATATGAACCTCTTTCAGTTGATTGGCTAGGTATTCAGAAGAGAATATGATACAAGGGATTCACTGCTGATGCCAGCTAAATCTTGGCTGAAGGCAGAAACTGCACAAAGACGTTTAACTGGGTGGATCATAACAAACAATGGAAAAGAGTGAAATGAACAGGCGTTTCGGGGCACTTCATTGTGCTTGCTCATCATACAGAACCTGTGTATGAACCAAGAGGCCATTGTTTGAAGAGAACAAAGGAATACTGTGCGGGGTGAAGTCAGGAGAGATGTGCATCAGAAGTGCATCCACCAGATTCGTCCCCCTGTATGCTGAGCGAATGTTCTAAGAAGCTGGACTATAGGAAAAGTAACGCAGCGTTAGAATTGGTGGGGAGCTCATTAACTACCAGTAATATGAAGAAGACACAACCTTGCTTTCTGACAAGTGAGGACTTGAAACACTTGCTGACAATCGAGGACTGCAGTCTGCAATAAGGATTGCAACCCAAAGTAAAGGAAACTAAAAGAGACCTGACCTAGGACTACAGCTGTCGAGGATTTCACTTTATTTGAATCCAGTTAGTGCTCACGGAAGCAGCTGCACAAAACCCACTGATTAATTGCAGTAGACAAATCTATTGCAAAAGACCTCTATGAAGTGTGTGTGTGTGTATACATACATATATATATATACACACACACATATATAAAAAGGCAAGGATGTCACTTTGAATACTGAGTGAGGTATGCCTGATCCAAGTGTGGCATTTTCAATCACCTCATTGACATGCGGGAGATGGACAACCCATAAGGAAGACTGGAGAAGAACTGATGCATTTGAATCATGGTGTTGGCGAATCTACTGACAGCACCAGAAGGCACCAGAAACAAATTTGTCTTAAAAGTATGAACACTCCTTAGAAATTAAGCTGGGGACATTTCACCTCGCATGCTTTGGACACACTATCGGGAGAGACAGACCCTGGCAGAGGAAGATGCTAGCTAAGATGGACTGACACATGGCTTCAACAATGGGCTCAAACATAAGAACTGTGAGGAACTGTATAATGCAAAGACATCACCATCAAAACATCAAGGCCAAAACATGACCTTGAATTACTGTTAGTCTTACTGCCATTTTTCTATTTTTCTAATGAAGTGTGACACTAACACTATAACAACTCAAATTTTACTATCAGCCAATATTGCCTAATATAGAAGACGTATACTAGAACTCCGATAAAATTTTTGCATAAAAGGGCTATTCTATACAAGCACTAAATCACAGGGTCGATCGATAGTGCTGAGTGAAGATCAAGTAGTACCTTGATATTCTTTTCATGCTACATGTATGCTTCCAAGCCAAGTCTGTCATGTTTAGGAATACCAGAGCAGTGGTGATGTGTTAGAAAGCACACAAAGTAAGCAGTGGAGTCCTCTAATTCATGGTAAACTGGTAATTCTTAGTATTTAGATTAAAATTCAATCGGCTAGTTCAAGAGTTATCATTTCAAAAGCCTTTAAAGCATACAACAGAAAATTACTTTGAAAAAAAGTAGAATCCATATTATGAGAAAGGTCATTTTTCTACAATGAATTTCTAAGTGTCAATGATAGATGGTTTTAATTTTACAATGTGTGCGTTTTAATGTTGATGGGTTTCACATTCTTTTTTAATTTTTTTGGGGGGAGGCGTCACTGCCCTCTGGTGGTCGTGGGAGCTACCCAGCGCTGCTCCTGAGAGCCACCGCTGAATTTGAACCGCCAAGTCCATGGGCCGCAGTCCCACACTCAATCACTTACGGCACCAGGGATCAGTCCAGGATTCACATTCTTTTTTTTTTTTTTTTTTTGGGGGGGGGGGCATCACTGCCCTCTGGTGGTGGGAGTAGGAGGCCCGGCCTCTGCTTCTGTGGAGCCACTGCTGGAACTGAACCTCCATCCCAGTGAGCCGCAGTCCCGCGCACACCCACTATGCCACCAGGGCTCAGCCAATTCACATTCTTAAGAATTAACCTGCATGCTGAGTCCCTTTCAGGAAGCAACAAAATTGGGAAAGTCAGGTGGGTTCTGGAGGCTTTCTACAAGGGTGGGGGCCAGACCTTTCACCTGTATGTCAACTTTCTCATGTGATAAAAAAGCCAACAAGCACTTAAAACATTTTACTAAGTGACTTTTTAATCCAACTTTATTAAAGCCAGTGTCCTCTTAAAAAAATCTGCATGCTGAAAAATTAAGCAGAATAAACTTAAACAGTTAGGGGCTGAGCCCTGGTGGTGTTAAGCGGTTGAGTGCGGACTGCGGCCCATGGGCGTGGCAGTTCAAATCCAGCGGCGGCTCTCAGGAGCAGCACTGGGTAGCTCCTACGACCACCAGAGGCAGTGATGCCCACCCCCACCCCCCAAAGAAAACATGTAAGCAGCATAGAGGGAAAAAGCTCTGCATAGTTCTTTGGATGTAGGCTCTTTCATCACACCAAGAACGTCCTGGCTATATACTGGCAGAAATACTAAACTCAACAACTGAGCGCAAAAGAAACTAGATCAATGGATTAACTGTGGCCTGGCAGGGTCTCTGCCTAGATGGTGATGTAATTACAAGGTAGAAAGAGGCAGTCATTAGAAAGGGCCAATAGAAGCCAAGCAAAACAAACTTATCAGAGCCTTATCATCATCAAAATAATCACAGTGGCAGTAAATAACTTGTTTTAGCTGCAGCTATGTCATTACCTTCATGTCATAGCCATATGTCTCCCGAATGTCTTCATCAGAATCTGTTTCTTCATCATCATAGTCCACAGTTTGTCGAGGGGAAGAGGACACACTGCTGCTCACCACCCGGTTAAAAGCAGACTGCTGGAAACTAGGCAAGTGTCCCTAAAAAGCAGACAAATCCGCGATAAAGAGACATACTAAACAAGCATGAGCAATGAATAGTTACACCACCAACATATAACAACAAACTTGCTGACTAAGAGAGTGCTTCAATAGCAGCCATCACATTATGTGATTACGAAGCCAAGGTCCACTTGAATGGTATTTCTGAAGAATATTTCATTAAATGGAGCTCCAGAGAGAATGTATGTTTTCAAAAAAGAATGTTATGGATAACATAGTCGCTAGCAAGCTACTGCTGCCTCCCCCTCATCAACAATAGGAAGGACAGATTTGATTTTACCACTGACATTGAACAAAGCCCCTTGAACTTGCCTGTAAGTCAGGATTGGCAGCTGCTTTTTGGAGTTCTGCGCTGATGATCTTTTCGGTTTTTTCTCGAGCTGCCTGCTCCACCATCCGCTGGCTCAACACAGACAGTTTGGCCAATGCAGAGGACAGCTCATCTGTAGCCAGGGCCTGGCGAGCTCTATCCTGCCAACTCATAGCCCGTTCAGTCAAACACTGTAGGGCCTCTCCTTCAGGCAACCGTACAGGTAACTTCTGAAGAGACACCAGGAGAGACAGAATGGTCTCTAGCCTGGGCCTTCGAGATCGCATACAAAGAGGACAAAGGAATTTTACTTCTTTAGTTTGCCAGTTAGCTCCTTTTTTCTGGGAACTTGATTTAGGAAGGGGAACACAGCTGTTATGGAACCAGTCTTTGCAGAGCTCACACTGTAGCATAAACCCACTGGCTGTCTTGCGGCAAATGCAAAATTTCACTTCTTCTATACGGTCCACCATGGCCATCTTGGCTAGGTTGGCTGCTCTGAGGGAATGCATGGCTTCGATTTCTTTTTGCTCCCGTTCTTTGAAAACTGCCACCTATGTACAAGTATTCAAATGAAAGGAGTCATTTCATTACACTCCCCAAGTACCAAATCCTTCCAGTTAACCATCCCTAAATTGTGGCATCATGGTTACATAGAACTGTTCTTCCCCAAAAGTAGTTCATTCAACAATTTCCTAAAATTTGGGACTAGCAATTTCTACATAAACATTTCTCAACGTTGAAGTGGGCAAGGTGCTACCACATTCGATCATTAACATCAAAATAGTATACTTCTGAATTCTTCTGAGACTGTAACAGAACAAGCAATTTTGGTATGGAAGCCTGGCTCTTATACATGTAAGTTGCCGACCTGGGGCACAATACACATGAAAATGCTCAATGCATTGCCATGCACAATGTACACTCAATAAAAACATTAGTCCTTGCCCCCTGTAATTCATTCCCTAGGGACCAGTTATAAACAAATCAATTATTATTTCTTTCTAGAAGGTCTCTCCAATTATTGTGTAGGTAAAATAACAAAAGCAGATGACTAATTATGACATTTTGATTCATTTCAACAAAATAAATAAAAGCAAACAAATTATAAAAAATATTCTTTACATGGCTGAGCCCTGGTGGCCTAGTGGTAGTGTGCGGCCCACAAGGTTGAAGGTTCAAATCCAACAGCAGCTCTCCAGGAGCAAGGTTGGACCTCCCATTTCCACCAGGGCAGTGGTGCCCACCAAAAAAAAAAATTCTTCATGCATTTTCTTTAAACTATTGGTTACCTTAGAGAAGCATTCAAAATAATTCTTGGTCCTACTTGTCTGGCATTTTCATTGGCTTCAAAATAGATCGTTTGTAGGCAGATGCAGCTACATGAAGTTATGTAGTCTTTGTAATTCCCTGCTATTACCTGTTGTCGAAACTAATTTTCATTTCCTTTCTACTTAATCAGGCTCCAATTAATTCTAACACCTCTCCTTCCCTTGCCACTCCAAAAAAAGACACATTCTTTTCGATAATTCTCATCAGTTTCATGCATTTTATTGTTTACACACTACACTGCTGCTAACAAAAACTACTGAGAAGAGCTGATCTTAAAAAGCAGCTGGTGTGCTCGCTTCGGCAGCACATATACTAAAGTTGGAACAATACAGAGAAGATTAGCATGGCCCCTGCTCAAAGATGACACGCAAATTCATGAAGCGTTCCATATATTTTTTTTAAAAAGCAGCTGGTACTACTAGATAGGTACACTTCCTTCAGAGAGTAAAAAAGTATTAAGCGTCATAAAGTCAAGTGCAGGAAGATAATGCTGAAGAAGGAAACAACACATAGAAGTTCATTTCATGGTTAATAGGAGGAAGCAGTTGGTAACTGCCAAAATGTTCAAAAGAAGGAACCTGTTTAGAAGTTACAGACAGTTTAATGGAATAGTAGACAAGTACTAAAACGAAAGAACAAAGTTATGGGAAATAACATGAGTTTGGGAAGAGTGGAGTAGTAAAATATTTTACATAATTTCATTACAAATATATTTTTACATGAAGTATGACCATAAAGACAAAGGAACTTATGCAAAAATAAGCATAGTTGTAAAAAGGTATTTAGATCTTGCTCTCCCCATTAGGCTTCCTCATACTGTTAAGAAACAAAGAACTGGGGGGCTGAGCTCCAGTGACGCAGTGGTTGTGTGCAGGACTGTGGTCCACAGGGTTGGCGGTTCAAATCCAGCAGCAGCTCTCCAGAAGCAAGGCTGGGTCGCCTATTCCCACGAGGGGCAGTGATGCCCACAAAAAAAAAAAAAAAAAAGAAACAAAGAACTGGGCTGAGCCCGGTGGCGTAGTGGTTGTGCGCGGGACTGTGGCCTACTGGGTTAGAGGTTCAAAACCAGCAGCAAGGCTGGGCCTCCTACTCTCACCACCAGAGGGCAGTGATGCAAAAAAAAAAAAAAGAAAAGAAACAAAGAACTACCCTAAGCTTCTTTGTTGATTGATGTGATCCATTAATTAGCACACCTTAGTTTGGGTTTTCAAATACTTGTAATTTCATCTATTATATCATCCAGCTGATGTTAGACCATTATGATATGGCTTGTTCAAATCCAAATATTATGGCAACTGTAATCTTCCTAGGTGATGTCCCAAATAAAACCCATGCTGGTTCCTTGAAATTATTATTTTCTTTAAGTGCTCACAAGCATTTGGAAAAACTTGATATAGCAGAGGAAGAAACTTGGCTTGTAAAAAAAAATTGTCAGAAAGGAAATGGTTGGGGGAGGGGTCAGAAAGCAGGTGCTGGTAGTTTAAAGGAAAGAGAGTGGGCAGAGTTTATGTTTCAGCTTTGGACGTGTGTTTAAGCTGATGCCATAGTGGCGATATCCTCAGTGTGATTAGCTATGCAATATTAGTTAAGTCAGAGCTTGAGATATAAATTTGAGGGCCGCTCCCATCCAGGTGAGAACTGAGGCCATGCAAGTGGATGAGCTGACGAAGAGGGATGAGCACAGAAGGCCCACAGGGATACAATATGCAGCAAGTGGGAGCTCAAGCCCAGGGTTCTTCAACGCCCTGCAGGTCTGGAATTGAATTTATCCCTGGGTTAGAATAATCAGCCACTGATTATGGGGAAAGGGGGGGAACAAGCACCCAGAGACAAAATACAGAGGGTTAGGATAGAAGGGACAGAAGTAGAAAACAGAAGGAATGGAATAAATGATGATACATTAAGGGATGGCCAAGATTGAGTTGGAACAAAATCTGTATGCACTGTGGGATGTCATCTAATTTACAACAAAAAGCTAAAAGAGGAATAGGCAGAGATGAAGCCCTCAGAACCACCCACTGATCAAGGCTAAGAATTGGAAGGGGAAGTAGAGAGAAGATGGCTTTTGCTAATCATCTTTTTTACTTGGTTTCTAAAAAGAAAGCGCCCACCATGCAGGAATATACCTGTTGAGAGAGTGTTTGAAGATGTGTGAAAGTGAAGGGAGAGCTCTGCAGGAAGAACACCAGAGCATATGGGAAAGCATAATGGAATCTGTAACAGATTAGAAGGCTGGCTGCAGGGAGCTCGCTGCCCCTCCCCTTAAGGGTACAAGAATGATGCACTGTTAGATACACGGAGTGGGAACCCTCACAGAACTGTCGACCCTCACGCATCAGTCCTCACCACCATGGCAGTGTCTCTGGTTTCCTCCAGGCCTTCCTCCAGATCACTCAGGGCATCAAGGTCCAGGTCCTTTTCTTTTTCTATTAGTTCTTTGACCTTTTTCCTTCTGTTTTTACCACTTCCATATATTCCAATGTCAGTCCGGGGACTTAGTACCTTTTGAGATAAAAAGATGGGCTCCAGTTTAAAAAAAATCATTCTGAAAGTGAAATTAATAAAACATACCTTTTATGAAGTGCTCACCAGGGACCAAGAATTCTGCTGACACTATACACATGATGAGAGTACTCTTCATCACACCCTTCAGAAACAGGCAGTAGACCCTAGACCCTCTGCCGTCGAGTCAATCCCAACACAGGGCCCTTCTCTGAGAGGGGCAGAGCCTCATGCTGCTTCCCCGGAGCAGATGGAGGACGTGAGCAGCCGAGCTGCAGCCAGCAGCCCCGCACTTACCCTGCAGTGCCACAGGCCTCCAAGTGTGCATTATTAATTACCCTCCTTTACCAACAAAGGAAGCCAGAGGGTCAGAAGGAAACAACTAGGGACACAGTATTACCTCCAATTATATTATTCCAAACTTTATGCTTCTGTTATATGCAATTGCTCAAGATGATAGAAAAACAGGTTATTTACATTTGTGTTTCTAAAAAATAAGATCTCTCAGTGAAAACAAAAATAACCCTGGCTGACTTCTCTGGACACAGTTCATGATGAACAAATTAAAAGTCTGCTTAAGGCTTCAGACTTTAAGCAACACCTGATATCACCTACCTGGAAACCTGCAGCCAGCTAAATGAACAATAATCCTCACCTACAGGTACTAAATTATCAACTGCTGACTTGTGTGTACAGAGATTAACTATTTGTTACCTGTAATAACGTATGGCTAGAATTCTTCTTCAGAAAGGTCCGCCCTGTCCGTTCTCTCCATGCTCGCGCAGCTGCGACCTGTGACTCCACTTGGGGCAGTGCATCGAGACGCACGGGGATAGGGCGCCCTTTAGCAGACAAACTCTCTAGCTGTTCCAAGTAAGCATAGTTGCTGCCACTCTGCAGGGGGAAAGCACATGTTCACATAATTTGATTTGTTCTGTGAAGTCTGTCAATATGTTGCCGGAAAACTTTGCAAAGTCTAATTAGTATATGTATTTTTTCTCCCTTTTCTTTAAGTGCTATTCTTTATCTTTGAATTGTGACTCTTAAACTAATATAAGTTTCAATGTATATAAAAATTATTTGTGGGCTGAGCCCCGGTGGCGTAGTGGTTGTGCACGGGACTGCGGCCCACTGGGATGGAGGTTCAATTCCCGCTCACAGGAGCAAAGGCTGGGACTCCTACTCCCACCACCAGGGCAGTGATGCCTAAAAAAAAATAAAAAAATTATTTGTGGGCTGAGCCCCGGTGGCGTAGTGGTTGTTCGCGGGCTGCGGTCCACTGGGACGGAGGTTCAATTCCAGCAGTGGGGCTGGGTCTCCTACTCCCACTGCCGGAGAGCAGTGATGCCCCCCCCCAAAAAAAAATTATTTGTATGAAAATTTTTAAATGAACATGTTGTCAACGATTTTATATTATGAATGTACAAGCTAGTAAGATGTATATTTCAGTTTAAGGAATAATCTAAATTACAGCACAATTAAATGCAACCAGAAAAGAGGAAATGGATACAGTCTAAGGAATGACAAGTCTTCCCAGACCACACAGGAGAAAACTAAGAGGAGGGAAGGAGTAAGGAGGAGTGGGGAAGGGAGGGGGGAGTGGGGAAGAGAAGAGTGGGGTAGAGGGAGAGAGAGGGAGAGAGAACCACATTCTGAACCACCAAGCCATGAGAGAGGGAGAGGAGAGGAGGGCGAGCCACATTCTGGCCCAGCAAGGCCTGAGGACGACATCCTGCTAGGAGCAGTGAAGACCCAGAGAAAACCACAGGGTTGCCCCTTCAATGACCCACAGTGCTGAGTGGACAGCAGTGGAGACACAGTGTGGACGTTGTGCATGGTCTGGCCCTCCCACACCGGGGTGTAAAGGGAGCACAACAGAGCAGCAAGGGGAATAAAGCAGCGAAGTCCTCAAGGAATTCGGAATACAGACCTCAGACTCTGAGGGCAACACTTGGCACCTTAGAATCGATCAGAAAATACACACAATGGTCACAAGACAGACCTGGAACTATTTATGGGCCCTGTGTACATATGATAGTCAAGATAAACAAACATAAGGAGGAAAGAACAGGGCTCTCGGTTCTGGGGGTGGGGGAAGAACAAGGGAGAGGGAGAGGAGGGGAAGCCAACAAACCAGGGACAAGGGAACAATAAAACATCTAAAACTGATGGCAAGGAGGGTATAGAACACCTAGGGGGTTTGATAAAGTGCAATGTAGCCAAGAGGCTTTCCTGAGAGCTGAATGAAGGTCAAACATGATAGTGGGACAGAAGGAAAGTGAAAGGAAATAGAGGAAAGAACTAGAAGGCAAAAGACATTTACAGAGGAATAAATATATATGTAAATATAATAACGATAGAGATATAGGGCTATGTCCCTATATTTATATATTAAGTATCAGGGTAGCAGACACTGAGCCTCTCCTCAAGTCCTCCCTCAATGCCAGAACACTTTGTTGTACTAACTTGCATATTGTGATGCAATATGATCGCTGAAGTCAAAATGGGTGCCTAAGCAAATGTCTCTGAAGAAAGCTGAAAGGCCTGAAGTTAAACTAAGGGGTCATCTAGCAGGGAAACCTGTGGGATCATGAGGTGTCAAAGGGATCAGGCATCAGCAAGACCCAAAATAATCAATCATATCAATGCAAACAGGGTGGGTTGGAGTGGAGACCCAAAGTCTATCTGTAAACAATTGGACACCCCCTCATAGAAGAGTTACAAGGAAGGAACAAGCCAGCCAGGGTGCAGTATAGCACCGATGAAACACACATTCTGCTAATTCTTTATTGCTTCCTGCCCCCCTCCACCCCCACGATCATGACTCTTGCTCTACCTTGCAAATCTGACTAGACCAGAGCATGGACACTGGTACAGATTAAGAGCTCTCTACACACAGAATCCAGGACATATCAACTCCTTAGGAACAATAATGGGAATAAGCAATATCATGAGGAAAGGGGGGGGAGGGGAGTAAGGGTAAGTAAGGAAAGTGGGTAAGAATGGGAGAACGGATCACAATGATAAACTTACAACAACTCCTCCCCCAGGGGGACAAATAAACAGAAATATGGGTGAAGGAAGACAGATAGTGTAAGATATGAAAAATAACAATAATTTTTCATCTATGAAGGGGTCACAAGGGTGGGAAGGAGGGAGAGTAGGAACAGGTTCAAGAAGAAAGAAAATATGTAACATGTACAAATGTGCTTGATACAACTGATGTATGGCCTGCTATAAAAGCTGTACAAGCAAGTCCCCAATAAAATGATCTTTTTAATGAATTTGCTAACAGATTACAAGCTATTTGATATCATATGAGGGGGAGTGTTCCTCAGATGGAAATTTTTTCTTAATGGAAAAATTCCTTTCTCTTTCAAAGTTCGTTTTTCCAAAGTTTTTTTAAGCCACTTGGCATATGTTACCGTGTGCCATGAGTTGACTCAACTCATATGACAAGTAGCACTGCCTCAAAGGAACTGCTGGGCTGTCATCTTTATGGGGACACAGCTCCAGGTTTGGCTCCCATGGAGTTAACAGGTGGGTTCAAATTGTAGATTTTCTGGTTTGTAGCCAAATATAACAGCATGATGCCATCCTTTTAATATTGCATTAGACAATAAAATTGTTTAGAATCAGCTTTTCTCTGGATAATCAACTGCATCACTACAGATAAATTCATCAACCTTTCAATAAGCATGCTTCATCTGTTACTTACTATAAACTGATTTTGACAACTGTCAAAGCTATGGAAAGCTCAAAGTAAATCTAAAAGTTACCTACCTGTAACAAGATAAGATAACCCTAGAGGGTGTGCTAGACACCAGCTGGTGTTCTACTAAAAGCAAACTCAGCAATCTCTTGTGCATACTTCAAAATCGCTAACGACTTTTTTCTAATGGCAAAGCAGTACTTGGGTACTGATACCAATTTCAATTTTATGCAGCAGAAGTGAGAATAAATATTTTCCTTTCATGTCAAAATATTTCCATTTTTTTCATGGAACAAAGTCATTGTTTTAGAACTTACGTATTACTTTAAATTTGTTGAATAATTGAGCAGAAAGTGAGAGGGTTATTAATATAATCTATTCAGAAATGCATAACACATGCAGGCTTGCAGCCTACAGCCTTCAAAAAAATTCACAGTGAAACCTCTGACTAAATAAACCTCTTTGCAGATTTAATATATAGACATGCCTACAGGACACCATATACATTCCCATAACATTCATTGTTATTCAGCACTTATGAAAGCAAGATAAAGGGTTAGGTGCTAAAGGTTAACATTCTAGTGTAAAGTTACTTCCTATGTGTTAACTAACACATCTGCCAGTAAATTCATTTTGATACACTGAAGCATCTAAAAAAATAAGCAGAAAAATGTACATGAATTTTTTAAAAGAATAATGAGTTTCTAGACCAATTCAAAACCAAATTCACTGCCACGGAGTTCATTCAGCAAATTCATAAGAGAAAGTAGAATTTCCCATGTGCTTGCAAGACTGTAATTCTTTACAGGAGTGAAAAACCCAGTCTTTTTGCTACAGAAAGGCTGATTTTGAATTGCTGACCACACACACGCACGCACACATATATTTAGCAGCCCAATGCATAACCATAAAAGACATTACTACCATATAGGGCTCCTCTCTAAACCTACCATATATCCCCAAAATACAATTAAATCTTTGTGATATTAAGATAGGAATAGATGACTTACGGGAATAGAAATGATAGGTCAGAAACAGACACTGTCATAAAATACTACACTTACTATCCATGTTGGCATAAAATACCGCACTTCTTATTCCCTCTTGTATCCAACTACAGGGATTCTCTGACTTAATTTGAGTTCTGGTTTGGTGGCTATCAAAGGCAGTTCTTCTGACTTAACTCTACTATGAATATCTCACTTTTCCTTATAAAGTTTACATTACTATATGAGTTTCTTTAATAAATTCCAAATCACTTGCCTTTGGGGATTAGAGACATTACATATAAACTTAAAGATACATTTTAACGTTGTATGTAGTACATGTTACCAATAATTTTCTTAAAAGGTTAAAAAAGGAAAAAGATCCTAAATGTCATTTATAGTAACACAACCTTAAAGTCAGAAATTGAAGACTCCTGGATAACCCTTTGAACACAGAATACTTTCTGGCTAAGCCCAGACACAGCTTGTTTACAACTCATGTAGCCTAAAGAGAAGTTTGTCTGTCAACAGAACCTATTCACATACATGAAGTCTGCAAGTCACTTCTTGCAGATGAGCACGCAAACAGATGGCAGCTACCTACACTTGCTGACATAATTCTTTACAACCAACAGCCAGCTAAGGATTAGCAGGCACTTGAGACCAGCCAATTGCCTGAAAGAGCTCAAAGGTTAAAACACACACAGAGGAGCAACCCTGGTAAACTTGGAAGAAAGATAGGGCTTTCCCCCGGTAAAAAGTTACCAGCACAGAAGCCCACGGGGCAGCTCTCCCCTGCACTACCGGCACACGACGGGCTGCCGTCCACCCGATGGCGGTGAGTTTGAAATTTCTATGAGTCCCGGGAAAGCCAAGAATAAAAACTTTAAAAATATAAACAAAGTGATAGTGGCAGTTAAACAGGTCCCAGGAAAATGAAAAGAAGGTAAAAGACAAGTACGGATTTGACAGAATCTGTTCTTTCTTCTGATAGCATTTTGCAAAAGTGTATTTCTGATATAATAAATACTATCTGAATTGGTAAAATTCATTTTGAATTATAAAACTGGGTGGAAGAAGGGCTGAGCCCCGGTGGCGTAGTGGTTGTGCGCGGGACTGCGGCCCACTGGGACGGAGGTTCAATTCCAGCAGTGGGGCTGGGCCTCCTACTCCCACTGCCGGAGAGCAGTGATGCCCCCCAAAAAAACCAAAAACTGGATGGAAGAATATGTGAATTCTTAGTAAAATAATTTTATTATAGCTATTTTAATCTAAAGAATTAGGCCAAACCATTTGAAGAATGTAATAAATGTCACTGGATTATATATGGTGAAACTATTGAATCAGTATATGCGATACTATTCATATTCTCAACAATCTCTACAGAAAATAACTTTTTAAAAAATTGGAGGTTTAAGGGCTGAGCCCTGGTGGTGTAGTGGTTGTGTGTGGGACCGTAGCCTACTGGGTTGGCGGTTCAAATCCAGCAGCAGCTCTCCCACCAGAGGGCAGTGATGCCCCATCCCCAATTAAATGTTTAGATAATAATGATGGTAACTTTATAAATATACTTGGTACAAGTGATGCATCAATTATTATATAAGTTGCAAGAGCATCCAATAAATTATATATTTTAAAAAAAATTGGAGGTTTAAAAAATTCATCTGTGAAACAGCATTACCTGAACAGAATGAGATCTTCCATAAGGGTTTTCATAACTCAGGAAAAATACTGCACAGGGAAGTATATTTTCACCTCTGCTTCATACTTTTCACTCTCAATTATATTAATGCCTCTCCAAGTACATACTATTTGAGAACCAAAGTTATATCCTATTCATATTTATATATAAAGATGTACATTAGTAATGACTAAGTACATGCCCCTCCCATTTATAATAGTACCATGAATATTGTGGTATTCAATAATGATCATTTAATCATTTCTTTTTACTGCCTCTTTCTTATCAAAGTAATTTACATACATAGAAATTCAAAGAAAAGCAAGGAATAAACTCCCTACTGTCAACAGTTAAGTAGCCAATTTCAACATGGCTACTTAACACAACACAACACAAATAATATTACACTAGGAAATATTCATTTTGAATTACAAGTTTGGAAGGGAAAGTAAGTCAACTTGTAGCATCCTTATTATTTAATTATGGAGATTTATTCAAAGAACTGAAGGGTGGAAGGATTCATCAGTGAGGTGGAATTATCTGAAAGGTAGGAAAATGTCCCCTTACCTGAATAGCTTCCACTTTGGCTGTCCATTCTCGTGCCTTCTGCAAGGCTTCTTTCAGGGATAACACATTGGGCAGAAAAGCTGGAATGTTCTTAGCTTCATTTACAATGCTTTCTAAACTTGCCACACTGTGCCGTGGCCTACAGAAACATAGAAACAGGGTGAGTGGGTAAGACAGTCTGATAGCAATATTTAGGTAGCATTTTAGAGTGTGGAGAGAACTTTCATAAAAGTGATTTTATTTCCTTCTTAACACAACCCTATGAAGGTGACAAATATTATCTTTAGTTCCACTTTTTTAGGTGAGAAAATTTTACTGTAAAGATAAATTATTTCCTCCATAGTCATCTACTATAGTAAAATGCACACCTGAAGTGTGGATTCCAGATCAGTTCCAGAATCCAAGCTCCTTGTGACTACACTGTATAACATATAGGAGCCTGGTGGGTGGAGCATTACACATTGGGCTGCGATACCGATGGTCGGCAGTTTGAAACCACCAGTAGCTCTGTGGGACAAAGACTGGGCTTTCTACTCCTCTAAACAGTTAGTCTCAGAGACCCACAGAGGTCACTGTAATCAGCACTGACTTGATGGCTGTGAGAGACACACACAACATACAGCTGCATTCTCCACCATATTCTCAGATGCGTATAGGTAGCAATGTGAAAAGTCAACACACCGGATTATCCAGTAAAAATGACCAAGTACATTTAATGCAATTACATTACATTAACTCAGCCCTGGTTAATCAACTACATTAACTAAGCCCTAGTCATATAAAAATACATATACACACACACATATACATCCCGACAACAATATATACATCTATGGAGCTTACCTTTAACTAACCAGAATATAAGATAAGCATTATTCCTGTACTGAGACTAAAAACAAATTACTTTGGGCACACAACTAAGGAAGGGAGTGATGGATTTGGTCTGACAGTCTATCATACTGTGGTAATAATGTGTGGGTTGCCGTGATCCTGGAAGGTATGCCACGTGTTTAATTGGTATTTGGATTACTAGCAAGTCACCCATGGGGGGCGGATTTCAGCAGCATTTCCACAGACAGACCAGGAAAACCACCTGGTGATCTACTTCTGAAAACACTGTCCCGTGATAACATCAGGGACATCAGCAGACTCAAGTTGAAAATCAGTATCTGAACAATTAAACAAGTAAGTAGTGGGGGAAATTCTAATGACGTCCTTTGTATTCAAGCTTCCACACTAATAGATAGTTTTGATAACACACGAGACCTTTGTTTACAGCAAAGAAATTGTTTGTAGCATGCAATAAATACCGACTAAATTACAAGTATCAAAGAAAATATACAAGACTACATGAGAAGCCCTGGCTGCCAAAAGCAGTCAAACGCACTAACTGGACTGCTAGTTAAAAGGTTAGAGGTCAAGTCCACCAAAAGACACTTCAAAAGAAAGGTCGGTGGCAATGGATTTGTAGAAAAGACATTGAAGACATTCTGAAGGCAAAAATCATCAGACTTGGTGAAAATGGGGGTTGGGGGGGTGAAAGGTGTTTCTAACACTACCAATAAAATTTTATTCAAAAGATTACTATCATTTGCTTCAGATATACCAAATCATATATTTGGATTCCAAATATGCTACTTATTTGGTTTTCCCCATTTAATATTCTATCTCCTGGAATTACTATATACCTAAAGATGAGTGACTTGAATCTGCCTAGTAGGAGAGTCTGAAGATAAATACTTTTATGTCCTTTTTTCATTGCATCACGAGAACAAATTCACAGCATATATGGAAGCTCTTCTTGGATATGTTCACTAATATCACCTAAGATTTTTCCTATCAAATGCATCCAAAGAAATGGTTGGCAAATACAGTCTTTGGATTAAAGTGGAACAAGCTTTCAATTTCGGCTCACTAAGCAGCTGTGATCTCTGTAAGCAGCAGTTTTTCAGTCTTCCAACAGAAGTTACATAAATATTAATCTTAGCTTCTAGAGAAATGCTTTCATAAAGAACACTACCATCAATTCTCAACTAAATTAGCTGATTAAACAGTGGAATTTGACTACCTGAATTGAGGAAACTCAAGTGCCAATGCTAATGCTTACTATTCTCACTCTATCTTGCAGTATGAGCCTAATTCTAATCTTGTGTCTCACTACTTTAATGCATAAATTCTCTAAAGACAGTTTTTTTTAATTTCCTGTCACCTGAACATACCCTGAGAACTTGGCTATGACAACTCTCTCAACTTCCTTACCCTTTCCACTTTAATCCTGCTCATTCTTCAACACCAATCAACCACTGATATCAAGTCATCTGACTTACCGTGACCTAAGAGAGTTTCTGAAACTTCCTGAGAGTAGATAGCCTCCGCTTTCTCCTGTGGGGCAACTGGTGGGCTTGAGGTGCTTAACCCACTGTGCCACCAAAGCACTACCCGAAGTCCCCCTTTTCTCTCAAGCTCATGTTCTGCCCACCCAAGCTCATAATGATCCTTCCTTCTCTGAATAGCATTTAACCTGCTATCTAAAGTAACATGAAGAACACTGCAATGAGCTTGAATATATAATAATTTCTAACTATAAATTTACTAATAGTAAATGCTGGGGCTGAGCCCCGGTGGCCTAAGTGGTTGAGTGCGGGACTGCGGCCCGCAGGCTTGGCGGTTCAAATCCAGCGGCGGCTCTCAGGAGCGGCGCTGGGTAGCTCCCCACAACCACCAGACGGCAGTGATGCGCCCCCCACAAAAAATAGTACATGCTAGGTCAAATGCTACTGTCTATCACTTAAAGTACCTAACGAAATACTCTGCAAGTAATTATTATTTGAAACAGTCTAGATGCATTATCTTTGATGATTTGGTGACCAATCAGGGAAGGCAGAAAAACACTTAAGGAAATATTTAACAAAACAGTTCTTTTAATAATTATTATTTCAAACAGTCGAGATGCAATATTATTTGATGATTTGCTGACTGATCAGGGAAGACAAAAACGTTTAATGATGTATTTAACAAAACCATTCTTTATGCTCCTCTTTCTCATTCGAGCCATTATGGAGGTGCAATCCCCCAGGTGCTCACCTTGCCTGCAAGCAGACCTTGGCCTTTTCCTCCCATCGCTCCGACACTGTGAGGAGCTCCTGTAGCTCCGCCATGGCTTTCTCCACAGCGTGGTGGGGCGCCAGCCCCACCCCAGAATCAATCAACTTCTTCATGACATCCAAAGTGACTTGCTGTGGATCGGACAGGGTCAGTCTTACTTCATCCAGCCATCGGGCCTGCTGCAGCTCTTGCTTCAGTCGGGGTAACTCAGGCAGTTCCACATAGAGGCTCGAGCCCATGTCTATTAACATCTGGAGCTTGGAAGAATCGGGCGTTTCATCCATCATTGCCTCTTGAGCACGTTCATGAAACTCTTCCACATCATCTAGCAAGTTCTAATAAGACCAACAAGTAAAGCAGAAAGCAAATTTAAAAGATACAAAATTAGTATGGAATACTCAACCCAGACAAGCCAATAAACAGCTGATGTGCCAATTGTAGACCATATGTAATCTCACCATCCTACCACCAAAAAGATAAAGGTATACATATGCTTCTCTGTAATTAGCCTGATTCATACAATTTATACACACAATAAATTCAATAAGTGCTTAATGACTGCGGACTTAGAAGCAACATTATTGTGTCCACACAGTATTGAACAAGACATACAAATTCTTCAGTCTCAAGAAACATACCATCTAATATAGATGCTGAGAAAGTAGATATGTTTAGTTTAAGTACTATTAAAATAAAATAGGACATGACAGGAAATTACCAGAAGGAGGAGCCTATTACTTATTCACGGAAGACAAAGAAATGGAATCCAAAATGAAAGGAAAGGGATGTGGTGGGAACCATACGAGGACGTATAGGAAGAGCAGTCCACACGTGGCAAATACGAAGTGCAAAGGTGCACTGAGCTGGTATGATACACTGCGTGAGGGCATGAGGGAGACCAAGTGGTGAGGGAGAAATATAATTGGAGATTAAGAAGTAAAATTACGTATTTCACAGGTAATAATTTTGGATTTTATTCCAATGGCTTTGGGGAGCGAGGGGAGAATTTTAAGGCAGGGGAATGGCAGACTCTGTTAAATGATCACGCTGGTTACTCAATGAAAATAGATCGAAGTAGACAAGGTTACACAAATGGAAATGAAGTAAGAGGCAGTTAGAGTAATCCAAGTACAAATTCTGGTGGGTCCAAACCCACTACTGGCAAGTAGATTCCAACTCAGAACTGTTCCACAATATAACTGCCCCATAGGGTTTCCTAGGCTGGAGAGTTACAGCTGAGTGCTTTAAATGCTAAGATACTAGAGTCACATTCCTTTTAGTATCCTAGAGCAAAGTTTAAGCAAAAAAGAAAGTTACAAGCAGTAGGCTTTGAGATATAGTTTGGAGATAATCTAGAGACTAATATGGAACACAATAATAAATGAATCAAGAACTTTGAGTCATTTAACTAACTGAAAAGCCTTGAGAGACACATAAAGAGGGGGGCTCATTTATTAAGTCTGAGGCAGGACAACAATAAAGACATATCACCTGCCCATGAAGTACTTGATAGCACGGATGGACCGGAAGAGCATCATCATGGAGAGAAATTAGTCACTCAAAAAAGGACACGGACAGTATGGCCACTGTTAGAACAAAAACCAGAAACTCAAAATAAAGGCTTTTCTAACAAAAGAAACACACTTTGGGGGTGGGGGGGGGCAGGGAGTGTGTAAAGGAGAATAAATGAGAGCGGCTAAAGTGTTGACAGGAAATAATTTGGGCAAATGGGAAGTAATCCACAAGAGGGAGAAGAGAAATCAGAGAAAGAAGGCCTCGCTAGAATAAGCTAATGCGAAGGTTGATAAGTGGCAACTTGTTACAGATGTCAATTATCTGAAATGTAAACCCCTACCTAATTCATTCTCTGTCTGTCTGTCTGTCTGTCTCTCTCTTTCTCTCTCTCATACACACACACACACACACACACACACACACACACACACGGAAGGAGACTGTCAGCATAAGGACATGAAAGTGTCCAAGGAGTCACAGAAACGCTGCTACTTAAATAGGATATAAAGTACAATGGGAACTGTAACGAAATCATGATTGGTGGTAGATCAATGCATCACAGGTTGCAGGCAGAACTACAGAAGCAGAAAAGGAACCATGATTGGGTATGTACACAACCGTAGATTAGAAAATTTTCACTGCAAAGCTTTTAAGATGCTTTTTAGCCAACGAAATGGAAACACCGAAAAGTTACACTATACTCTGCGCTGCTAGAATCTGTCCTTTGGATGACAATAGTCTCTTCTTGCTTTTACTTTTGTGTCCTACAGATTATTAGTTATTTTGTAGCCAGAGGCCATCTAAAATATGATTCAGATCACATTACGCTGATTAAAATACTCCAGTGGTTCCCGGAAGCAACTAGATATAGAAATGTGTAAAGAAAGGCGGTCAGAGCTAAAGGTTTGTAAGTAAATAAGGAGAGTGACAGCTAATGTCAGTGGACAAATAAAACACCGAGGGTGTGTACCCTCAGGGGGGAAAAGGCAGGTTTCCAATATATGCCCTAATATAAATACACACTCCTAATATATACAATATACACAAACTTAGGCGTCAAGCCAAGAAGAAAATATATAGCCAAGAAGACTAAAGAGTGGCCAATGAGCCAAGAAGAAACCTAGAATACTTTAGTGCCACAGATTAATGTTTCAAGTGGTCAATAATCAAAAAGATCTTCTGAGACAGAGTAAGATAAAAACACCATTGAGGGCTGAGCCCCGGTGGCGTAGCGGTTTGTGCGTGCGACTGCGGCCCACTAGGACAGAGGTTCAATTCCAGCAGTGGGGCTGGGCCTCCTACTCCCACCACTGGAGAGCAGTGATGCCCCCCCACCCCCACCCCCCCCAAAAAAAGATGTACAAAAACATAATTGAGACTAGATTTCCCAATATAGTAACCTTTATTTCAGCAATTTTGTCCACTCCTCCAAACACACAGAAACATTACCTCAAGTAACAAAATTCCTAAATACACAGATTAGTACGCTATGTGTACTTCTGAGATTTTACATATTCATTAAGCCTTCAGGGACCTGGTGATTTCAAAACTGTGTAATTTTAAAACTCAAGTACGTAAAACTCACTGACTTGCTCAGATTCATTTAACTAATGTCTTGCATTTCAATAATAGCTATGATAAAGAGAAATTTTTATCTAAAACCAACACAGAAAATGGTAACGTAGCCTTTAGTTTTTGTGCCGTTGGGTCTATTCCAACTCGTAGGTTCCCCATCCTGTCACCTATAGAGGAGCAGATTGCCAGGATTTTTCTCCCACTGAGCCCGAGTGGGTTAAACATCTGACTTCTTGGTTCGCAGCTGAGCCCACAAGAACTGTGCCACCAGGACGCCCAGGGTCGCTCAGCTCCAGCATTCTAACGTAGCCAAGAGTCTTTCAAAACTCATGGCCGCCGAGTGATTTCAACTCCCAGCAACTGTTTAAGACGGAGCAGAACGGCCCCCGTGGGTTTCCAAGGTGGTACATCTTTACAGGAGCAAAAAACCTCATCTTTGTCCTGGAACTTCTAACCTTGTGCTCAGCAGCCCGTCATGTAACCCACTAGACCAGTAAGACTCCTTTATGAGCTTCATGCTACTTACTAAATAGGAAAAGAGAAACAAATATGACAGAAGACTAGTCTAGACATTCCATGTAATTATACTCCACCTTCACTTGTCGAGCTTGACTGATGACACATGGAAGACTAAAGAGTTGTTGGACAAAGGCCTTCAATTCCTCCACTGTCAGTTTGGTCCGAGTTCTCCCACTGTCGGGGCTCTGCCTGATGTGAAATAGTATTGAAACATAATAAGCAAGAAAAATTCACAGTAACATTGGTATCAAAGGAGCTTTTCTAATTTCTTTATAAATCTAGCTCAGCATTTCCCAAAGTGGGCAATACCACCCCCTTGTGGAAAGGGTACAAGGCAGGGGGGTGCTTTAAAAAAAAAAAAAAAAAAAAGCAGATACCTACACTTTATCCTGGATGGTAAGATAAAGTACCAAAGCTTCTAATTGCCAGGGATAGAGGCTGAAATTTTTTTTTTTTTT